>LOJH01068882.1:0-10044 GCA_001685095.1 Ellobius talpinus
CGCTACCACCATTTGGGACCTATAGCATTTCTGCTGCCTACTGCCACCGGGGACTTTGCAACATTTTTTAAAAAAAATCATAAAAAAGCCACAAGTCTTCGAGCCCTGGCTTCTGCGAGAGAGGAAGTCAGGCCCTGCTGCAAAGTCTCCAGCCATCGATTGGGGTGCCTCTGGGAGGCCACGGAGCCTGAGGCCTCGCCCATACCTGCGCAATGAAGACTCCTGACAGCTCGAGCATCTCACACCTTACACTGCCCTTTTTATGTCAGCCTTGGGAAAGAGTGAGCTTTTATTAATTGGTCGTTGAAGTCAGTAATCTACCGAAGGGAGACTGCACACCATCCCAAGGCACGAAGAAAGAGATGGCCTTTGCCCACATATCTTGCTAACACCCCTTGAAACAGGCAGTAGCCCTCACCTTGGCTCTCTCTACGCTTGCCAAAACGTCTCCAAAACATGGTTTTCATTGAACAAGGTCTCTGCCGCTCCTCATACTAAGCTTGGGAACTTGGCATCCATTAGGTTTAAAAAGGGCTGAAGCTTGGGCCCTGCCTTAGACTAGTAAAATCTGAACAGCTGACAGGACTGTGGCTGGGGTAGTTCCATGTAACTTTTTAAGCAATGAACATAAAAACCACTGTTCCAGATATTTGTTAATGGTTCCTTTGGAATATAAATCTGCCGGGCACTCCTATCTTCTACTAATTACTTCTCCACCCTGTGCCCTTGGTTACTGATTCCTGTATCATTTGCATAATCAGTAGATTAGACATGACCAAACATTCATCAATGCAGAGGAAAATCAAGAAAAATAGGCACAATTCTCACACTGAGATATGATGCAGCTCCAAGGAAGAGATAGAACTTTCTGTGACCAATAGAGAAATGTTCAAGGGATGAGGGAGGAACTATCAGATTCCCTGGGCAGAGAATCTTCAGAGTGCAGATTCTTCTAGATTCCTGTTGGAGCAGCTGAGACACCATGCTATTGGCCAGTGGCTGCCAGCTGGGGTTATTTGCCCCCTAGCAGATACCCAGGAATGTCTGCAGACACTTTTGGTTGACGTGTCGAGGAGTACCCATTGGCAGGGGCTCAGGTGGGAACTAAGGTAGAGCTAGACATCCTAAAGATGGGGTGCAGGCTTACTGCACCCCAATGGAAGATTGTTCAGCTCAGGATGTCAACGAAGCTGAGGTTAAGAAAGCCCACCTAAGGTGAGAGTTTGGGTAACGATCTTGACATTGCAAAATAAGCATGACCAAGATGGAAGTTCTCAGAGAGGAAATGGAGCCGAGGGATGGTGAAGACAATCCTTGAGACCAGGAAGCATGTCTGTCTGCGTCCGGGTCTGGCCTTCCATGACCTATGCAAGGAACAGTGCCATGATTCAGAGGGTCCTCTCTGTGTGCCAGGAGACTCGTGTTCAATTAGGTCACAATAACCATAAGAGTGTGGATGAACACAAACAATGAAGCAGAGAACAGATCTGGCCGTGTGAAGCCCTCCAGCTACTGAGGTTAATGAGATGAAGTCAGGGAAGGCCTCAAGGGGACCCTAGGATGCGCACAGCCACGCTAGGAGCTGTAGGAAGAGCACCCAGGCCGCAATGATGCCTGGGCAAAGAACTGGAGGTGCAGTGGACCTTGGGTGTGAGGAACGGAAAGAATGGGGGGGTGGAGAGAGAGGGCACCACAGGGCCACATCCGGCAGAGCCTTTGCGGCAGAGTGAGTTTATTCTACTGTGATAGGAAGCTTCCGGAATCAAAAGTCCCTGGCAGCTTGCTGGTGGGGAGAGCCAACAGAAAAGCCTCCATGTGAGCCTGTGACAGTCCCCATGCATGAAAATAAGAAGGGCCTGGGACTGGGCTCTCTTCGCCGGGTCTGCCTGCCACCAGATTCACAGAGTCCAGGTAGCATAGCCACCAAGGTCAGACCGCTCCTCTGGGATGACTCTTCTGGTGACAGGAAGAGAGTGGCTTTGATCTCCAAAGAAACAACACGTAGGAGCATGTTTTCAAATGGCACCTCACCTCCAGGCTGGAGGTACAGGGCTCCCACATGCTGCTAAGGACCCCCCTCACACACACACACACACACACACACACACACACACACACACTTCCTCAAATGCTTGTCTCAGTTTCTGAAAGCAACCAGAAAGCTCCCTCGTCTTGGAAAGAGAGTAAGTGGTTTATACCGAGTGAGCCATAGACATAGGCGCATGGCTGGGCACAAGGAGTAACCGCTGGCACAGATCCCAGGAGTGGATCTGAGTATCCTGCCATGCACAGCCCAGTATCCCTTTCCAGCAGAAAGCACCCAGCCCCAGATGCCCACTACTGAGGTTGGGAAACGCCATGGACATTTAGTTTCAGCAAAGACCCTGCTGTCACATCAAATGAGCCTGCCCAAGCCTGAAGCCCACAAGGAGGAGGAAATGGAGGTGGGCGCTGGGGGAAAGAGCAGGCTGTGAAGACATCCTTGGAGGCCCAGGAGGTGCCTCTGTCTTCAGTCTAGCCTGGGTTTCCTGGAGGTTCAAAGGGAGCCTAGGCTCCCAATGCCAAGCTTTGCAATGCAGGGCTGTGCCCCTTTAGTGATCTTGTTTTCTTTCTTTATGTAACTACCAAAAACACGCCAGGTTTCTTTTTACACCATTTTTGTACATGTGTGTCACTGTACTTTATTGCAGTCACCCTGACACCCTTCCCCCCTATTTCTCTCCCCTCCTCCGTGGTCCCTTCCTCCCTCGTCTGCTTTCTTATCATATTCGTTTAATATACGTTTAAGTTTAGATTCTGAACATGAGAGAAAAAGCTTTTTCTTCCTTCCTCTCCTGCTACTCTCTCTTGATGCCCTCTCCAGATCCTTAGGATCCATTTCTTAAACTTAAAAAAAGAAAAGAAAAGAAAGTAATCGCAGGGATCCACAGGAGACGCTCCGAGCAATGACCACCAGAGGGCGCTGTCGGAGGAAGCAAACCTCCCACCACCCACCCATCCCTTGCCCCCAGGATAGTGGAAACTCTTGGCTTAGGTCGGCCCGTAGGAGGAAGTGCAGAAGGTCCTAGAGTGCTTTGCTTCCCGTTGTGCCACTGACTAGAGCTCCTTTGGACTTGCTTCTCTGCAGAGATGTTGCCTAACCTCCGTTTGCATCGCACGTTTAAAACAAAGGAAAGCAACTCGTCTGTAAATCCTATACAGGGAAGCAAGTTTTAAATGTGTGTGTGTGTGTGTGTGTGTGTGTGTGTGTGTGTGTTTACACATAGTTTAGCATTCAGGCATTACGCTGGCCTGCCCTTAGGGTCTTCAGTTGTAGTCACTAAGAGCAGTCCTTGGGCACATGCACTGGTTAGTACTCAGGCACCTACACTGGCCAGCCCTAAGTCAGCCCTTGACAGAATATGTCACTGAGCTACATGCACATGCGCTATACCCACTTATAAAAACCAGATCCCTTCCATGTCTCCCTCTCTTGGGCAACTCTCTTCCTTTCCCCTCTCCCTGCAATAAACTTCTGCGTGAGCTCTGTTGTATGGTATAACTTTCTTTCTTGCCGCCACACCACAAAACAATAACTAACACACACCCACACAGACATGCGTATATATGCACACACATACTCCTACATGTATATACAATATATATATACACACGTGTGTGCTCCTACACACATATACTCCTACATGTATATATGAATATATAATATACACACATATATGTCCCACATGTACACACACATCTCACCCCATCCTCTCTCATCTCTTCTCTGCTGCTTTCCTATAATCCCTTTCCTCCCCACCCCACTTTCTTTTCCCACTTTCCCTTCTTGCTGAACCCTCTCTTTCTCCCTGGTGGAGCTCAAACAGGACCTTGTGCACACACACAGAAGCCTTGTCCCTCTCCACCCCATCCGAGTCTCATCTCCCCTCTCTTTCTCCCTGGTGGAGCTCAAACAGGACCTTGTGCACACGGACAGAAGTCTTGTCCCTCTCCACCCCATCCGAGTCTCATCTGCACTTTAAAATTACCATTTTTTTTCTTTCTTTTCTACACTGCCATCAAATGCTCCTTAAGGAATGTCTGGATGGGATGTGTACAACCGCTTCAGCTCCCGTTGATGCCCCTACAATAGAGAACTGGAACCTGGGATTGTGTGCTGAAGAATCCCTTCCTTCCTTTAAAGTTGTTTTTGTTGAGGTATATTATCTCAGAAATGGGGAAAAAACAAAACTACGAAATGGGACCACTGCTGTGACAAAACTGACCATGGCTTTTACTGTTACTTTGTGAATGGACTGTAGAAGCATTTGATACACTAAGCTAGAAAGTCACTGGATGCTGAAAGCAGAGTTTTTCTTGTTAAAGTTTTATTTACTTACTATGTATACAATGTTTGCATGCTTGAAGAGGGCATCAGATCTCATTATAGATGGTTGTGAGCCACCATGGGGTTGCTAGGAATGAACGCAGAACCTCTGGAAAAACAGCCAGTGCTCTCAACCTCTGAGCCATCTTTCCTGCCCTGCTGGAAGCAGAACTTAGTTGGTATTCCAGTAGAAGCTTGGGAGACAGGGGTGCTGAGTGCCAGTGAGGGACTGTAGATCAGGCTGGCCTGTGTGCACATCTGTGGAGGGCCATCTCAGTCAGGTGATGCAGGAATGCTCAGGCCGATACGGGTAGCACCATTCCCGAGGCTTGAGTTATCAATTGCATAAGAGTTGAAAAAGACTGGGATCCTGAGGCTTTAGAGGAGACAAGGGATCAAGGTCTTGACTTTATCATGAATTGGGGTGGAGTCCATTGGTGTGATATTTGGCTAAGAATCTGGCATCATTTTGACTGTGTCCTGACACCTTCTGTGGAGTTAAGTTTGAAGGTCATGGACTGGCTTGTTTGAGGAAATTTCAGGAAGAGCGAGCATTCAGGCTGAGAAAGTAGCTGTGATACCAGCACCTCTGAAGTTAAAACTGTACTGTCCTGAGCCAACAGGAAGACTGTCCTGGGGGTAAGATCCAACCCTTCAGAAGTTCCGCCTTGAAGGGATCTGAATTCATTTAAGGAAAGTCCAGTCTGACCGAGTCCTTGTTCCTCGAAAGCAACTGCCTGGGAAAGTGTCTCCTTGGGGTCAGCACACAGAAGTTGTGGTTCAAGGGGGCTGGGCCACAGCACGAAGTGCAGCAGAACTTGGCAGTGTACTGAGCACAGTCTGCAAAGATGCAAGACTGGGAACCATGTGGGACAGCTGAGCGTGTGCACTGTGTGCCCGGAGAGGCCACTGTGCGAACCTGTAATAGTGAACCCTCAGGTGCAGCGGAGACTCCAGGATCCTGAGATGCCAAGACCAAGGGACAGCCATCAAGAAAAGCTGCTACAGGGGTGGAATGGAGCCGCCAAAGGCAGGGCTGAGTGCTACAAGAGACAGAGCTGCAGGGGTGCAGGGGTGCAGGGGTGCGACAGTGCAAGACCTTAGGAGCCCAGAGGATGACATCGCAAGCCCCAAACGCTGGGCACAGATCCCTGGTGGGTTGGGGTTTTGCTTTAATCTCGCTGTTCCCGAACCACGACACTTCCCTTTTGGAAGAAGACTGTTTACTCTGTACCGTTGCATGTTTGGACTTTAAAGTATTGGCACTTTTAAAGACTATGGGACATTTTAAAGTTGGACTGCGCTTTCCATTTTGAGATCATGGAGACCTTGAGAACGAGAAAGAAAGGTTGTGCCTTAAAAGCAGTGTGCTTGTGAGTCAAGCTGACTGAGGAGGAGCTGTGGTGGTTGGTTTTGACTGCCAGCTTGACAGTCTAAAATGCCCCAGGAAGAGAGTGCCAGCGAGGGACGGCCTAGGTCGGATCGGTCTGTAGGCATGTCTGTGGAGGACTGTCCTAACATGGGAAGATGCAGCCCGCGGAGAGTGGCACCATTCTCTAGATTTCAGTAATGGAATTCGTCAAGAGTCGAAAGAGCAAGCCGAGCATTAGGAATGCACGCTCAGGTTCATTTCTCTCTGCTCTCGGCTGCGGATGTGCCGTGGTTAGCGGCTTCAAGTTCCTTCCCTGCTTTCCCTGCAATGCTGGTTTGTAGCCTGGAAGCGTGACTCAAACACGCCACTTCTCCCTCAAGCTGCTTTCTTCTGAGTATTTAATCCCAGCGGTGGAAATGGAGCTAAGAGACCCAGGGTAGCCTTGAACTTCTGATCTTCCTGCCTCTAGCTCTCAGTTTCCTGGGATTGCAGGCGTCTTCCTTCGTGCTCTACTTTACCCTCTTTTTAAATGCCCCATGACCAACACAATCAAAGGGACAGAGGCAGACTGAGGAGAACTGTCACACCGGTCACTCTGAGACCCAGGCCATTGCTGCACACAGCACTATTGTTCCTCGCTAGCCGTGTTTCCACAGGAGCGCTCCTGTAGCGCCCACCCTGGTTCTCTCCCACATCAGCCCCACTCTCTCCTACAGGAGAAGGCGAGACCTACATGGAAATGCCTATTCTGGTCTCTGTCTTTGGGGAGCCACTGTCTGCCCTGTCTTAACCAAGCACCGCAGTAAGAATCACGTTCTTTTATTAGAGGGGTGTTTGTCTATTTATCTGTGCGACTCCTGAACACTGATGGGTAAAGTGATACTTGCCCTAGAGGCAGGACCTCCGGTGCGACCTGGCTTCCATCTCTGACAGCAGAAAGCAGATTGGTGAGGACGCGAAGTCACCAGCCTCGGAGTGCAGGGTCATCTTCCCTGTCATGGGCCACAAGCTCAGCTGCCTGCCGGCACTGCCTGAGCCCCAAGCCTCCAGCACATGAGCTCTGCAGCAGGGGCCTCGAGTGCCCGAGCCCCAAGCTTCCAGCACATGCACTCTGCAGCGGAGGCTTCAAGTGTCACCAGCACCAGCAGCCACTCTCTCTCCAGCACAAAGACTAAAGGGTGGGCTGAGGAAATGGGAGGACTGTGTTTTCTTTCCTGTCGATGACCTTCCACCAGGCGGGCTTCTGACCAGAATTCCAAGATATGGGCTATGACACCCTGGACAGGCCATACAACCCATGGTCTAAAGACATTGCCACAATTCTGAGTCCTGGAAAGTGTTCACGTAAGGTAGGCTGATTTCTAACCTTGTCTCAGAGCTTCAACTTCACATACCAAAGATAAAAGATGAGAATATTTCAGTGTTATTGTGCAAGTTAAGTTAAAAGGCTCATTTATGTATATTTTCACCATTTCTCAGCTATTAACATAAAAATAGTAGCAACTGGTATTAAGGTTCAGAGGAGGGAAATGATACTCATGAAGAAGTTCCTTTCTGAGGCTGGGAGGTGGTGGCACACACCTTTAATCCCAGCACTCTGAAGGCAGAGGCAGTTGGTTCCCTGTGAACTCAAGGCAGGAAGGTCTGCAGAGTGAGTTCTAAGACAACCAAGGTGACACAGAGAAACCCTGTCTCAAAAAGCCAAACTGAACCAAAACAAAACAAAAACAAAAACAAACAAAAAACCCCAACAGCAACAAAAGAAGTTCCTTCCCAGGGCCAGAACCTTCACTCATGTGTTCTGTAAGCTGGATATCAGCCTTCCCATGGCACCAGCAGCCTGCTCCACAGGTTGATACAGCAGCTTCAGAACCACGACCTACCTAATACCGTGGCCAGGGAACCTCGTCCTTCAGCCTTGGTCTGCAATCGCGGCGGCCTGCAACCAAGGACAATAGCCTTAGCCTGGAACTACGGCTTGGAGCTGTGTTCTAAGAGCCACAGCCTGGAACCTGGTCTGGAGTTACAGCCTGCAACCATGACATGAATCATGGCCTATCCACCAACCTGGAACCATAGAAAAGGAGTGATTGACTTTCTCCTTCCCCTTTATCCGTANGGGGGGGGGGGAAACTTAGACATTTCCGCCCTCCCTCTTCCAACCTTTTCCACAGCATCCCTGCCAAGAAAGAAGGAAATTAACTAAAACTTGCTTAAAATTGTTTCTATTGGGGCCAGGGAAATGACTCAATGGCTGAAATGCCCGCTGTGAGCAAGACCTGAGTTCGTATTCTCAGCAGCCCTGGAAAAGTGATGGCCACAGTGAGAGTATCCGTAACTCACAGGGTGGGTAACAGAGACAGAGAGGATCGTGGGCCGTGCCGGCTAGCCAAGCTAGCCAAGAAAAGCAAGCTCTAGGTTCAATGAGTAGCCTGTCTCAAAACATTAAGGTGGGGAAGAGATTGAGACACACATCTTGACATCAGTATCTGGCCTCCACATGTACCTGGACAAGTACACAAAACACACACACGTGCACATACAACACACACGTGCACACACACACTGATACAACACTCAGACACTCATACAACAAGACACACACATGTATACAACATATAGATACATGCACACACACTCATACAATGCACATATGCACACACTCATATAATACATACGTAAGCACAAATACTTATACAACACACACATGCATACACACTCATACAACACACACAGACACACTCATACAACACAGACACACATGTATACAATACATAGATATATGTACATGCACTCATACAATGCACATATGCAGTTATATAACATACATATGCACACACTCATATAACACATAAGCACATATACTCATACAACACACACATGCATACAAGCTCATACAACACATAGGCACACCCTCACACAAACACAGCTGCCAACCTCCCACAGCTCGGCTAGTTAAGACACTTTACAAAATGGCTCCACAAGCTCCAACCCACACCCCTCCCTTTCTTATTCACTACCTCTGGGGCCCACGTGGAGAGGCAGCCTTGGCTCACAGCCAGCCTCCTCTGCCAACTGAGGTGGAAATGCTTAGTCTGGAGACGGGTTGAGGGTCCCCGAGGCAGGCTGACACTCTTAGGCAAGCCGTGTCTAATGCTGAGCAGGCTGTGACCAACAACCCCCCAGCACGTGCTGTCATGCATGGGTGCTGCAGGAGGCAGGCTTCCTGCTAAGCAGGAAAGGGCTCAGCAGTCCATAAACCGGCTGCTTCTGTATTTGCCTGGGCTGTGCAGCTCTGAACAGTCAGAGATGCTCTTCATCTATAGGCAAGAGGCCTGGGGTCAGTTTGCACAGAGCCACAGGAGCATGCACCTGAGAATGTTCCTGAACCTCTACTATCTATACCTTCTGGTTGAGCCATGCACACAGCTGTCATGAGCTGTTTCAATCCTGAGTGAGTGGTGCACACCTGTGATCTTATTTGCCGGATGACCCTGGCATTGGCTTTTAGGTCAGTATGAAGCTGATCAGTGAGAAAGTTGGGTAGCAACGTGCGTTAGCTTTGCCTCTGACCTTGGGAGATCCAGGTAAATGGCTTAAGTGGTGTTAAATAATTGCCTCGTAGAAGAGCATAACAAAAATCTACTACTGGTCAAAACTGAAGAGAAAAGCTCTCAGAGATGCGCACACACCCTAGATACAGCATCTATAACATGACCTATTCACTCAAGGCGCAGGGACTGTGGAGGAAGAAAGACCATGAGAGCCAGAGGACCAGAGTGTCTGCTGCGAGACAGTGTCTCCTGAATACTACCCAGATGCTCACCCATGAAGTCCTCAGCAACACAGCTGCCTAAACAAAACCCACACGGTGATCACAGCAGCTGACATGCCTGTATGGATGGAGGAAATCTTACAAGACCCCACCTGTAGATGAAGAGCTACAGGCAATTCACGGCTGCTGAGAGAAGGGGAATTGTTCTTCTCTATCAACCAGCCCCAATAGGTTATCTAATTCTGAGCTGCCAGCCTTAAACATGTGTACATGTGCACAAAACTAAATGGACTCAGCAGAGCGTGTGTGTGTGTGTGTGTGTGTGTGTGTGTAAGCACGCGCACGTGCACGTGTGTGTGACTAAAGAATGCCAGATCAGGAGGAGGCAATGGGAGGAAGACATGAGAGGGTTTGGGAGAGGGGATACAATGGAAATGAAGCAAACACAGTACTCATGAAATTCTAAAAAACATTAAACACAATAAATGTAAAAGCAATATGATAGGGTGTCTCTTGGGTATATTCCCAGGA
>LOJH01068884.1:0-10044 GCA_001685095.1 Ellobius talpinus
GAAGGAAGGAAGGAAGGAAGGAAGGAAGGAAGGAAGGAAGGAAGGAAAAAAGTTTCCTTTTCATTGAGAAAATAAAGCCCTATGTCCCTTATAGACAAAGGTACATTCTAAGACATGATTCATTAAAGGTTAACCATCAGTTGAACATAACATGGTGTACAAACTAAAATGGATACCATGTTACTAGTTGATGTACTCAAAAATGTATATATGTAGTATGTATGTATGTATTTATGTATGTATGTATGTATGTATGCATGTATATGCAGGTCTCACATTTTTTGAACTCTGGAGTCTCTTGCCTCCACCTCATTAGTGCAGAGACTGCAGGCGTGCATCACTGTGCCCAGTTATATAGTACTGGTAATTGAACCCAGCACTGCATTCAAACCAGACAAGTATTCTACTGAGCTGTAACCCCAGACCACTAGTGGAGATACGTTCATGGCACCCGTCTTAAGTACTGCTCTATTTCCATGAAGAGACACCATGACCGAGGTAATTTCTAGGAGAAAGCATTTAACTGGGGGGCTTGTTTACATCTTCAGAAGGTTAGTCAGTTATCATCAGGGTGGGAAGTATGGCAGCAGGCAGGCAGGACAAGTATCCAATAGCTACGTCCTAATGCAGGCAGCAAGCAGAGAGAGAAACACTGAGACTGGAGTTGGCCTTTGAAACATCAAAGTCTACCCCCAGTGACACATGGCCTCCAACAAGGCCTCATCTCCTAATGTTTCCCAAACAGTTTCACTAACTGAGGACCAAACGTTCAAACATATGAGCCTATGGAGGCCGCTCTCATTCAGATGTTGTATATGTTGTCCATAACTGGTCAAAACTACTTTACAGCACTCAATTGTATATGTGCTAAGAAAAGAAATATTCTCTTCATATTAACGAGTATACAGGTCACTCTTCCCTGAATTCCAGTTTCTCTCCTATAATAGCAAATGAGTTTTTTAAGCCCCCACCCCTGAGTATTGATACAATGAATCCCATCCTCTGGTTTCTACTCAAGGTCTCCTTATCGGGTTATCCCTTTTCTTCTTACTGCACCACCCCATTTTCATCTATGCAGCTGAGAACTCTCAAGAGCAGAAAACATCCTCTCTTACCAACGCTTTTACCCCTTATCTCCCTCGAGCTGCCACGCTGTGTATTGTAGGTTAAACTGCAATTGACCTCAATTGGAAATATGGTCAATGCAGAAGGAATCAGTTAAGAGGTCATGGTGGGATAGGCTGGATCCTGATGCTATCTGATTGGTGTTGCAAAAAGAGAAGTGAAGACAGAGGGAACACAAAAGGTGAACACTATGTGAGGATGAAGGCAGAAATGGAGAGAGGCAGCGGCAAGCCAAGAAATGGTAAGGGCTGGGGTCGCCCAACCAAAGCTAAGAAGAGACAAGAAAGGATCCCCAGGAGCTTCCAGAGGGAGCAGGGTCTTAGCAACTATTAGATGTGAGGTGTCTGATCACGCATAGAACAGTAACATGGCCCCTGTGCTAAACTACTACTGTGGAGTTAAAGTCTTCTTGCCACAGTAACCCTAGGGACAGAAACACCATCAGTTGCTGCTGAATAGCAGGCTATTTCTGTGAGCCGACAGTGCAATCTTTTATCTCTTCAAAGTCCTCTTGGCCTGACATTGCTCTTAATCTTTTCACCTGGTTTATTTTTGAAAGCAAATTCAGTGAAAGAGTCACCCCAGGATCATCTTCACAACCCACACCCTTACCAGTCTCTCTCACACACTTTCACCCGGTACAGATTCCCCACCTCTTTCCATTCTCCAAAAGTCTCTTTTGTCAAAGGGATCTACTGTAGGCCAATTTTCTTTTTTTAATGTATTTTTAATATGTGTATTTGTTTTTTTTGCCTGTGTGTGTGTGCGTACCATGAGTATGCAATGTCCTCAGAGGCCTAAAGAGCGTTGTATCTTCTGAAACTAGGTTCCAGATGATTCTTAGCTGCCACTGGCTTTTGGGAACTGAAACTGGGTCCTCTGCAAGAGCAACAAGTGCTCTTGTATGCAGCCATCTCTCCACCCCTTATGTGAATTTTCTTTATGACAACATTATATGTTTCATTCTTAATGTAGACACTGCCTTTTTCTCACCAGAAACTAAGTTCCAAAAAGGTCAGTCAGCAAAACAGGTGCTTCTTCGCCATGTTCCAGGATCTGGCACTCATTATGTGCTCCATGAAAATTAGCCCAAGGAAGAAAAATGTATTTGCTTTGCGAATTGTAGTTACAGCAGCAAAGTTGATTTCCATCTGGATTTAAGAACCCTCTGATTAGGGATGCTAGAAGCCTTGCAAGGATTTCACTATAGCTTTTCAAAACTATGAAGGCTGCTAAGTAAAAGCTTCTGTCAAAAATATTCTATATATCATCAAAAAATTTCTATCCCAAGGTAAGCTGGAATGTCTTTAAACTTTAACTGTTGATCCAAATATATATATATATATGTGTGTGTGTATATACATATATATGTATATACGTATATACTATTTATTATGAAATGGTGATGCTTAATTTCCATCTTAGAGATTTGAAAATTAAGGACAAAAAATATCCCCGCTGTTATCCTGCGATATTCAAGTACCTAAAGCCACAATCAGCTCCCAGCTGGGTAATTGCTGTCCTCCACTGATCTCCATGCCTTGCAAATTGCCCCTGACCAAGTTGTTCTCCACGGGAAAGGCAGCATGTACTTTCCAGATGGGCTGTCCGATTCTACTTACTCATAAAAACCTTCAATTATTCCCTACCATCGCCCACAAGATGTGGTTAGCAGGATTGTTAATGTCTTTCCTAAGGCCACCTTGTCCCACACCAGTCTCATCTCTCGCCCATTTCAACATCTTACAGGATGAACGAGTCACCTACGGATGAACGGGTCACTTACGGATGAACGAGGCCAGCTGTGTGGCCTCTGCCTCAGGACCTCTGTTACTTCCTTCTCCTGAGGCACGTTCACCACCTCTCTCGTCTTTACCACTTCTTGTTTAGATGGTACATATTCTTAAGAACCTTCCTTGATATTAATTTTTGTTTAGGCCTTCCCTTATGTATTCTTCGGGTAAATTAATCTGTTTTAACAATATGTTTATGTTTGTGTGTTACCAGTTAGTTATAATTGAAGGCTCTGTTTCACATCCTAGCTAAAATATTTCATATACTTTATCCAAGAAATTCTCGAAAAAGAAAAAAAAACTTTAAATTGAGTTGTTAATTGTTTTCAATGACAAAAAAGGCAGTCTTTCAACCCATAAGGAGTTCAAGCACACCAAAACAAAGCTAATGTAAAAATATGGGACAAGAAAATTCCATCTTAGGAAATCTTCCCTGCCATTGTCACCATAACCATGGATACAACCTACGCAGAGTTCTTAAAAAGATGCTACTTCTTAGAAAGCATCTTTAAAGTTATGCTACAAAACGGTTGTTTTCAAATACAAAAATAAATTAATCCAACCCCATATGTTGATGAATATTTTAATGAGATTGTTGTAATTTCTCACCTCATGGAATGGCCCCACTTTTTGTAGGTCCCTCCACCTCTTGTATGATGAGAAGAACAGCACATTCTCACTACATTACAATGACAGCACGTGCTCACTACATGAGAATGACAGCAATGCTCACTACATGAGAATGACAGCAATGCTCACTACATGAGAATGACAGCACATGCTCACTACGTGAGAATAACAGCACGTGCTCACTACATGAGAATAACAGCACGTGCTCACTACATGAGAATAACAGCACATGTCGTCATTCTCTTTAATATTGTGTCTAGGACCATGATTGTTCTGATCCTCCAGTAAACAAGCAGGCATATTTACCATAAGGAACTTCTGGTTTGATCCTAAAAGTACCTAATGAAATCATAGTTTCAGAAATGTGGTTCTTTCTTTTATTTAACAAATATTTTCGGGGGGATTCCAGCCATGCATTCTCTCTTGTATATCCTTAGGAAGCTGTGTGTGAACACAAACAGACTAAACTCTCGCCTTTCTAGACTCATATTTTAGCAAGAGTAGAATGAAACAGCATTTGCAACTCATTTTTAAAGCCCTTATACGAGTTACTATGTACCTATTAAATACCACATTCTCCAAATATCAAAATTTAAGCAATTAGGAATATGTAGACATAATGTTAAATGTGGGGAAACTAGAAGACAAAACAACAAATACGTATGGTTCCCAAGTTTGTAAAATGCAAACATAATAGAAGCTTACACAGATAGAGTTACAGCTAACAGATAGACAGATGGATAAATAGATAGACAAACAGAAAGAAATGAGGAACACAGAGCATCTAGATGTACAGTAACAATTACCAGTATTATCTTTAAGGTGAGATACTAGTAGTATTTATTAGTAGCAGATAGATATTACTCTGTATTTTTTAAAATATAAAACAAAATTACTGAGGTGATGTTTTATTCATAATTGATGGAACCTGGACACAACCAAGATGTTCTTCAGTAGATAAATAAAAAATAACTATTAAAAGGGGTATCATTTGGAGATTAAAAATGGATTATCAAGTCACAGAAATGTCATTGAGGATATTTAAGAAATATTAGTTAACAAATTTAAAAAAAAAAGCCCACTTGGAAAGGCTGCATACCAGGCCAGCAGGATAGTTCAACAGCACATGAATTTGCCACCCAAGCCAAATGACCTGAGTTCCATTCCCAGATCCCACATGGTGGAGAGAACCAACTCCTATAGACTATCTTCTGACCTCCACATGTGCACTGCAGTAAATACACACAGTCACACACACACACAAAATAGGGGGGAAAGAAAGAAAAGCCTACATACTGCATAATTCTAACTAGTAGATGTTCTAACTATAGTATCTTAACTACTGCAGAATTCCCATCCTGGGAAAGAAAGATAAAACTAAATCAGGAAGTCTAAAGAGGAGGAAAGGGGGAGAGGAATCGGGAGGGGTAAACAGTGCACAGAGGCTTTGTGAAATCATTCAACATGATCCTGTACTGCTGAAGGCTGCTATTATATATCATACAAACCCTAATATTTAATGTGAAACATGATCTTTAATATAAACTATCGACTTGAATGAATAGCAATACATCTAGCTGGCCGAGGTGACTCCTACCTGTAACCTGAGTGCTTAGGAGGAGGCAAAGGCGGGTATTGGAGTCAGTTCAAGGCCAGGCTGAGGAATATAGATACGTTGACATAATAGTAGTAGTAGTACTAATAAAGCAAAACTTAGTACACAAATATTGGCTCATAAGTTGTGACAAATATGTCAAAGTAAAGAAACCTGGAGTAAATCAGGTTAATTATATCTTTGTACTTTCTGCCTTTTCTAAACCAATTTAAAGCTTCTCTAAAACATCAGTTCTGTAAAATTTAAACGGTTGATTATTGTCCTTAAGTAACTTTCTAAAACTGACAGATGGAGAAAATGTAGAGGGTACATTTGCTGTTTATTACAGAAGTAATTACACCAGTAAGTCATATTTTTTAGAGGAGTAGCATGTGCCAGTTCATGGGTTTTTGCATATCATACACATGAATGATTGTGAGTCATGCTTCCAGGAAGCTAAGTGAGATGCTGGGGACACGGACAGTCACTGAAGGCTCAAGGGGGTAGAGAAAGTGCTGAGCTGCTAACATGGCTTCTCACAGCTAGTAAACTATTGCTGGCTTTTGGCGGGAAGCACCAAGTTTCTTATTATAATTCCTTTTTTTTACTTATAGCATAATTACATGCATTCCCCCTTCCCTTTCCTCCTTCCAAGCTCTCCCATATACCCTTCCTTGTTCTCTCTCAAATTCAGGGGCTCATTTTTTTCCTTAGCTGTTATTGTGTGTGTGTGTGTGTTTGCATGTTCCTAAATACATAAATATAATCTGCTAAATATGTATGCTGTTACTTGTAAGTCCATTTTAAGAGTTGACCATTTGACATTGGGTAGCCAGTTGGTGTGCTCTTCCCTGGGTAAAACTATTTCTCCCACTCTTGGCTTTCCTTGGTTGCCTGGAGGGCTAAGTGAGGCCTGTTGAGCTTTCTCTCGTTCATATTAGCACGTATATTGCTGATCTTGCTCAGTTCACGTGTGGGTGCCATGTTGGTGAGACTCCATGGGTGTAGCTACTGACATTCTTAGGAAACATAATCTCACAGGAAATTGCCTGTTTCTCTTGCTGAAGATAAATGTATTTGTGTTGAGGTCTTTGACCTTGTTACATTGGTCTACATGTTGGTTTTTGGGCCAGTATCACATGGTTTTTACTATTGCATTTCTGTAATATATCTTGAGATCTGAATTGCTAATTCTTCCAGCTTTGTTCTTTTGTTGGGGATTGTTTTGGCTCTTTGGGGTCTTTTCTGGTTCCATATTAATTTTAGTATTTTTTTTCTATTTCTGTAGAGAGTGAAATTGGAATTTTGATTGGGATTGATTGGATCTGTAAATGGCTTCTGGAAAAATAGTCATTCCCAATATTAATCTTACCAATCCATGAGCAAAGGATGTCTTTCCATTTTTTTTGGTGTCTTTCTCTCTAAACTTTTTCAGAAGTTTACAATTTTTATTATAAAGTCTTTCAACTCCTTTGTTAGGTTTATTCCAAATGTTTTATTTTCTTTGAGGCTATTGTGAACAGAAGTAGGTACTTGATCTTTTTCTCCATATGTTTGCTCTTCTGGTAGAGAAAAGCTATGGATTTGTACAAGTTGATTCTGTACACTGCCACATTGATGAATTTGTTTATCATTTCTAGAAATTTTCTGATAGAATTTTTAGGATCTCTCGTGTATAATATCATGTCCTCTGAAAACTGAGATAGGTTGACTTCTTTTTCTATTTGTAACTTTTTAATTCCTTCTCTTGTCTTATCGCTCCAGCTAGTGCTTCAGGCAAACTATTGAAAAGGAGTGGGGGTAGGCGACAGCTCCATCTCATTTCTGACTTCAGTGTGATTGTTTCAAGTTTTTCTCCATTTAAAGATCATGTTGGCAATGACATTCTCATATACAGCTTTTATTATTTTAAGTACATTCCCTCTAGTCCTACATTCTCTAGTACTTTTATCACGAAAGTATATAGGTTTTCAACAAAGATTTTTGCTGTATCTATTGAGATGATCATGTGGGGTTCTTTGTCTTCAAGTCCATTCGTGTGGTTTATTACATTTATTGATTTATTATATGATGAACCATCTCTGAGTCAAGGGATAAACCCAACTTGGTCATGGTAGATAATCTTTGTGATGTACGTCTGCATTCTGTTTCCAAGTATTTTTCTTGGGCATTTTGAATCTATGTTTATTGTGGATATTGTACTATAGTTTGCTCTTTTTTGCTCTTTTTTGTGTGTCTTTACTTGGTTATAATATTAGAGTGATATTAGCTTCATGGATGTAATTTGGGAGTGTTCCTTTGCTTGCTTGCTTGCTTGCTTGCTTGTTTGCTTGCTTGCTTGCTTGTTTGATTTTTAATAGTTTAAGAAGGTCTAGCTGAAGATCTTTGAAAGTCTCAGAATTCTGCTATGACTCCATTTGGCCGGAGATTTTTTTTCTTTTCTTTTTTTTTTAAGCTAGGAAGCTTTTCAATACTATTTCAATCTTATTTGTTATGGGTCTGTTTAGGCTGTTGACTTCTTCTAGTTCAAGAAATTATTTCTTTCTTAATTTTTTTCTTTGATCCCTATGTCATTCAGTAATGAACTGTTTAATCTCCATGAGTTTGTATGTTTACTAGAAATTTGGCTTACTATTGTGGTAATTTAAATGCAATTGGTCCCCCTAAACTCATAGGGAGTGGCACTATTAGGAGGTGCAACTTTGTTGCAATAGGTATGGCCTTGTTGGAGGAAATGTGTCACTGCGGAGGCAGATCTTTTGGTATCATATATGCTCGAGCCACATCCATTATCCCAGACCACTTCCTGTTTCCTGTGAGTCAAGACATAGGCCTCTCATTTCCCTCAGCAGCACCATGTCTGTCTGCACACCACCATGTTGCTCTATGGTGATTATAGACTAAACCTCTAAAACTGTAATCCATCCGGTTAAGTGTTTTTCCTTTATAAGAGTTGCTGTGGTCATGGTATCTCCTCACAGCAATAGAAACCCTAAGACAACTATCCATTTTAAGTTTTCTTTCATTATAGTTCAATAGGATACAAGGAGCTATTTCAATCTCTTTGAATTTTTTTTGTGCCACAAGCTGTGGTCTATTTTAGAAAATCTTCCATGCACTACTGAGTTGAATGTGTAATCTTTGGTGTTTGGATGAAATATTTTATAGATATCTGTTAAGTCCACTTAATGTATCATTTAATTGTTATCATTTACTTCTGATGTTTCTCTAGCTTGCTTTGTTCAGATGACCTATTTATTGGAGAAAATGGGGTATTGAAATCACCTACTATTAATCTGTATCTTTAAATCCAGTAATACTTTTTTTAATGAAGTTGGATATATACATGTTTAGGATAGTAGAGACCTCTTGGTTAACTATTCTTCTGATTATAATGAAGTATCACTCTTTATCTTGTCTGATTAGTTTTAGCTTAACGTCTGTTTTGTCAGATATTAAGATGGATGGAGATGCCTGCTTGCTTCCTGGTCCCATTTGATTGCAGTCATTTTATCCATCCTTTTCCTCTAAGGTGGTACCTATCTTTAAAGATAAGAATTGGGTTTTGTAGACAACAGATAGATGGATTTTGCTACTTGATACTTTCAGCCAGCCTTTGTCTTTTGAAAAAATAATTGAGGTCATTAATATTTAAAGTATTATTTAAATGTGTATGTTAATTGCAGTCATTATGTTGTTGATTTTTGGTGGTGGTGTTTGTGTTCTAGGTGGTACTTTGTGTTTTAGTAACTATGGCTTCTTATTTGTTTCCATCGTCTCTTCACTGTGCTGACTTCTCTCTTCAGCCCAAAATATTGCTTCTTGTATTTTTTTTTGTTTCTGATTAACTTAAAAAAAACTAGGCTGCTTATATCATGGGAAATTTTTCTTCTTGTTTCAACTATGGTAGATAGTTTTCCTGAATATATCTGTCTAGTTTGGCCATCATAGCTTTTTAGGACTTGGAATGCATTAATCCAGGTTTTTCTGACTTTCAAAGTTTCTATCAAGAAATCAGTTTAAATTAGCTCGGTGGTGGTGATGTAAGCCTTTAATCTCAGCACTCTATGTGAGTTCGAGGCCAGTCTGGTCTACAAAGAGAGTTCCAGGACAACCAGAGCTGTTACACAAAGAAACCCTGTCTTGAAAAACCAAAAAATTAAACTTAAAAAAGAGAAAGAAAGAAAGAAATCAGCTATTATTCTAATGGATTTTCCTTCACATGTGACTTGTGGGGGTTTTTCCCCTCCTGCATCTTTCAGTACACTTGCCTTGTTCTGTATACTAAGTGTTTAACTATGATATGCCATAGAGTTTTTCTTTTCTGGTCTTGTCTACTTGGTGTTCTGTGTGTTTCTTATGTCTGTATGGGTATGTCTTTCCTGAAGCATTAATCTAATTAATCTTAATCAATAAAAACCTGGGAGTCAGATATCGGGGTGAAAACTGGGAGGATCAGAGACCCTGGAGCAGCCGCCAGCTGTTTCCTACCTGTCTCCTTCCTGCATCCAAAAGGGGCTGAGACCCTATGTACCTAATCACTTCCTGTCCCCACTTCCCAAGGGCTGGGATTAAAGGCATGTGCCACCACTGCCTGGCCTCTGTGGTTAACTAGTGGCTAGCTCCACCCTCTGATCTCCAAGCAAGCTTTATTTGTCAGAACACGAACAAAATAGCACACAACACTTTCCTTAGCTTGAGGAAATTTCCCTCTATGGTCTTGTTGAAGATCTAGTCTATGTCATTGACTTGGGATTTTTTTCTTTCCATCTATGATTATAATTTGAAGGTTTGGTCTTTTCATGATGTTCCATATTCCCTATATTCCTTTCCTGTGGTGTGTGTGTATGTGTGTGTGTGTGTGTGTGTATCTAGGAAGGTATGAAGAAAGCTATAAGCCTG
>LOJH01068891.1:0-10043 GCA_001685095.1 Ellobius talpinus
GAAAGAAAGAAAGAAAGAAAGAAAGAAAGAAAGAAAGAAAAAGAAAGAAAACCAAGATAGAAAGAATGGGAATGTGTTCCAAAATAGTACTCATCCAGTATGAGGTGGATAAGCATTCACAAATTTAAATTTGCATTTTTCTTCCTGCTCCCTTCCTGACAACTTGCACCCTCTAAGTGATCAGCAGGAAGTAGGGACCTCACAATGAAGGGCTGTAGAACAGTGGTCCTTAGCCTTCCTAAGCTGTGATCCTTTAATGCAGTTCCTCATATTGTGGTGACCCCCAACCATAAAATGATTTCGTTGCTACTTCATGACTGTAATTTTGCTACTGCTATAAATCATAATCTGATATGCAATATATCTGATATTAGACCCCCAAAGTGGTCATGACCCACAGGTTGGGAACCATTGCTGAAAACACTTATAAACTGCATCTAAAGTTAAAGTCTGGAGAGAGTACTTACTAGAGACCACTGTCTGAAAGAGTTAAATCTTGGTGAACAGATGAAAAAAGGCTGTGTTCTTCCTCCTGGTACCCACTCTTTAATCAACTAGCTTTCATTTTTCCCAACCCTCCTTCTTTACCTGTCTCCTCTTCCTTTTCCTCCTTTCCCTCTCCCCTTACGTCCCACTTCCTTCCTTCTCCCTCTCTTTTTCCACCCTCTCCCTTTGTCTATCCATCCCTTCATTTCTTCTGCTTTTTTTATTCTTCTTTAATTCTTTTTGCAGCATTTGTAAGTATAAGTTTAAAATCTTCTTTTGTCAGACAGGACATTCATTTAGGGACAATAGGAGCAGGAGGAGTTCATATCAGGGATAGCAAAGAAGATCTTGCCTATCTTGGGTATAAAGACTTCTTTCCTATTTTGTCATCTCAGGACTCTGCCGTTCAGCCTCGGTGAGTAGAGAGCACCTGAGCATTAAGACATGAGCTGTAATAACAACTGCACATTTTTCCGGTTCACATCCTGTGTCGAATCTCATGGGAATCTGATTGAAGCAGTGCAGATGGGGGTGAGGCGTCCTGACTGAACAAAAGGAGACTGTACATCTGCCAGAGCCCACAGTAGGAAACCTTGACAGCTGGAAACTACCTGCCTCAAATTGCAATGTTGACAGTGTGTTTGAACAAAAAGCAGTAAATGTAAAGGATGCAGTGGCTGTGTTTAGACTCTGTAGGTGGTGTTTTATTTTAAAAATGAAAGCTATTCAAGAAACATTTCAAGACAGGAAAATATTAATGGATTCAGAATAAGTATTATATATATGACTATAGGATACTTTTACTGTTTTGATATGTATTATCTAAACAATATATGTATCAATATATCAAGATAATATATAAGGACAATATTATATATAATTATTGCAGATGTTATAAAATATAATTGTAAATTATTAAAATATCATTGTATAATTATATATACTTGTATATTATAATATATCATTATATAAATAAATATATAGGTAATATCTAAACTGTAAAAGTTTAGATAGATAGGTAGATAGATAGATGATGATGGAAAGATAGATATTTCTTGTTTGGAATATATATTACATATAATACATAATCTGGAGAGGTAGTTGGTCAATTGTTTTCTGAGTATGACAAATATTTAGCTTCCTATGTAGCTAAACATATATGTTAGTACATACACACAGAGATGTCTCATTGACTTGCCACAGTAAAGAACTCTATTTTTAATACACAAGGTTTTTTATTAAAAAATTTCTCCAGGAGTTAGAATTATTAGACAGTCTCAAATAACCTAAAGCTATTCCTAGATTGCTTATTGATTCTTTATGGTTCATCTCCTGTTATTTTTATTCTTCTCATCTTTTACTCTTTTCCGAATCAGAAAACTGTGGCCAGTACTTTAATTATATATAAAGAATTTGAAAGCTTTATTAAAGCTCCAGGACACTGGATAAGTATTCATACACCAAGCTGCCACTTATAAAAAAGCAAAAAGCATCTTGCTTAGGACATTCTTGTTACACCCTCTGGGGTCCACAGAAATTTCCGAGTCCTTTGATACTCTGTCTTTTGTTTCTCCTGGAGGATGCATGAATAATGTCCAGTTTTATCTATGATTTTACTCCATAAACTCTGATATCACAATATGAAAAACATGTAATTAATGGGAAAGTAAAGCAACAATCATTCTGTGCAAAATACCAAAAGCCTGTCCCTGCAGCACACCTAGCTGAGGTCAAATTTGCAATGTACCAGAACCAAACTGATGCTTGCACGAGGCTTGCAAGAATAGAAGGTTTTTGAATCGAAGAGGCCTTTAAAAAGAAAATCCAGAAAACCAGCAAGGTGGCCCCTGTGAACCAACAAAGCTGTGTAATTTCTAGCAGTGCCAGCCGAAATTTTCTCATCATCAGGGGATAGTTTTCAAGATGTTTTAATCTCTTGGTTTTTAATGCATTGATCAGACCATAAATGACTCTCATTTCATTATCTTTGCATCCCTCTACGGTGAACATGGTACTAATTGTGTGTGTGTGTGTGTGTGTATGTGTGTGTGTGTGTGAATTTGTTTTCTGATGCTCTTGGTGGTCCAGAGAATTTAAATAATTTTCCAATTGTTGAATGTGTTCATATGTCTGACTGACACAATTTTAGCTTCTGAGTTCAAACACTTTTGCTTAGTATATGGAAAACATTTTAGCTGCTCCTGAAGTAGTTTATCTTCTTTTTTCATCTGCGCTCTAAACAGTATCAGATTTAAAAATACGAGATGACACTTAGTTTCACTTTCATAATCTGAGGGATCCTATCTAAAACCACTCTCTTCTTTGATTTAGACTCTTTTTAAAGAATCTGTGAAAGTGATGTCTGTACTTACTGAGATATACAAAGAATGATAGCACCAGTTCACCTGAGGATACAGAGGAAATCTGCTGAATTCTGTGGGCTGAGTTTTACAGGTATAGCATGTAAAGCTTGGGGAAGTTTAAGTCATTTACTAAAAGTCACATGCCAGGCAGCAATAGAGCTTTGATTCCAGCTGAGGCTGGCTGTCTCCATGACTCACACACTGAGTACAGCTATAGCAGCTTAGGCATATCTGCCTGGGGGTTGATGTGAGTTTCGGTTTAGTTAAGTGGAAACAACATAGACAATGGTAACATGAGTCATAAATCAAAGTGGAATTGATTCCTAATAGCTAATATAAATAGAAGAAAGGGATAGTCCAGATTTTATAGATTTCTAGAAAAAAATCTAACTTCATTATCATAATAGAAATATTAAAAAGAGGAATTATAGAGCAATCCCACAATTCAGGAATGTCATTTTAAAATAAAATTAATTGTGACTTTAGAGATATTTTGTCTCTTATTTTCCCATCTCCTCTGTAGTTTGTCTGAGATGACCTCTGGACAGGCAAGCATTAGGGAAGTATCTGAAATAGCTTCCATTTTGACAAAAATCAATGGCTTGTTGCCAAAATACATTTCTATGTAGGCTTCAACCCACTTTCTGATTTTTCCACCCCCTTCTCCTTCCATATTCATGCCTGACCTTATCATATTTTATGCATTTGTTGCCTAATTCTGACAAGAGAGTTAGAAGAATCTGCAAGACTCACATAGCAACCAAGATAAAGTCAACCTTCCCCTGAAACTCTTAGGGCTGAAAAGTTGTGGGCTCCGTATATATACTGGAACTTGTATGTATGTTTTTAGGGCTGATCATGTGGTATTGGAAAAACAATTAATATATTTTTCCCTTTAACTGAACGGGTTATATTTAGAAATGTATATACATATATGCATACAACAACAATTAATTTAAAAAGACGCCTCGAAAGAGAGCAAATAAAAATATATAGGATGGTTTAGAGAAAAAATAGAAGAAAATGATGAAATTATAATATGAAAATTGAAAGAAAAAATATTGAGAACAATTAAGGAAAAATAAATAGCCACATGGCAAACATTTCTTCGACCCTATTTGTGCCTAACAAACAGGACCCAATGAAAACTGTACATTATTCGACACTTGGACAAGCAGTGTATTCATTGGCATCTTTGAATGACAGGAGCTCTGTTATGATTTCTTTTAGGTCTCAATATTAGTCATACTGTTCTGTATTATAATATTTTGAATACATATGTTGATGATTTGTCTATCAAATTCTTGAGCATCTAGTTGTATTTCAGTGTCTTAATCCCTTTGAGGTACTATGCCAATAATATCATATACTGAGTGAATTGTAAGCTACAAAGATGTATTTCTCATCATTCTGGGGTCTGGGAGATCCAAAATCAAGACATTAGCAAATACCCTTCTTGGTTTCATTCCTAGAATGGTGCTATCTTATGTCCTCAAACAATGAAAGGGACAAGGTGGATCTCTCGGGCTCCTTTCATGAACTCACATCTACAATGCCATGACCTAATCACTTCCTTTGTTAGCTGTCTTTTGATAACAAAATTACCTATAAAATAAGTTTAAAAGGAAATCGTATTGGTATTTTGTTTTGCTTCACAGAAAGATGTTTTGGCCCATGGTCAGTTTGTATCATTGTCTTTAGACCCATGGTTATCCAGAATGTCATGGCAGAATGTCATGGTCAAGCTAGAGTATTTACCTCACATTACATACTACTCAAAGAGAGAACAGTTCACAATCTAAAATCACTTCCATAGCCATAGCCTCAGTGACCAAGTTTCCTACTATTGGGTCTAATCTCTTAAGGTTCCCACTGTCTCCCAGTAGTGCTGTAGGCTGGTAATCAAGCCTTTAATACATTCATTAGCCTTTGGACAGATTATAGATTAAACTGTAGTCCATCCTAAAGCTCACCTTCAAATATAATCACGATGAGGACTGGAAATTTGATATAGGAACTATAGAGAGAGAGAGTAAGCGGAGTCAAAGAGACACCATGTAGCTGCAGAAGGAGACAGACACTGAAAACTTAATGATAGGCCACAGCCTTGTGGTGATATGTAGATTAATAGAAATGGGTTAATTTAAGATATAAGAGTTAGTTAATAAGAATCCTGAGCTAATAGCTTAAACAATGTTGCAATTAATATAGTTTCTTTGTGATTATTCAGGTCTGGGCAGCCAGGAAATGAATGAGCAGTTTTCACTTACATAATGGCATTAATATGGGCCAACTACATCCACATGAAAACTGAGAGAGTTTGGGAAAGAATTCTAGACACAAAGGAACAGAATTAAGCAGCACTTCTTGGTAGCAACATTTTCTCGGGTAGACTCTGCTTGCTAGAGGCATGCAGAAGCATGATTCCTTTAAGATAAAGCTTTCTGATTCAACATTAGCACCAAAAACTATGTGGCTTCCTTAAGAGATAGCTTCCTGTTTCATTCTGGAAGCACTAACTCTGGCTTTTTCAGGAGGTCCTGCAATTAGATGGGGTTTGTGTGCAGCATGCTTCTAGTTGCTTAATGGTGACATAGATCTGCTATGTCCCTGGAGCTGGGACAATGAACATACCCTGTTGAACAGGGTGGAGCCAACAGGCAGAGCCTGGCACTCCTGGTCAGAAAATAATTATAGATATGCAATAAAGACATATTCAGATAAAAATAAACCTCTAAATGGGTCATAGTATGTTTAAAAAATATACATAGGCTTGGGAAGGAGAAGAAAAGGAGTATAGAGAATTATAATACCAATGAGTACAGCCAGTAATAGATTAAAGGAGTAACGAGAACAAAAAAATAAGCCACATAAAGATGAAATATACACCAAGAGTCTAGATTATGTATATTCTTGTGTTTTCTTTGAATTTTTGACTGCAGAGAGACATTTGATTCTGGTGGCTGCTAAGTTAAACCAACATAAATGTATTTTGACTTCAAAATTTGGGTCTAAGGACGTGTTACTTTATAAAAGAGGTTCTGCTTTTGTTTCTACAAAAGATGAGACTCTCTGGATTTCTTTCAGACTAATGTGGTTTGATTGAACAAGACCCCTAAAAGGTCTCCATAAACCCTAAAAATACTTCATCCAACAAACAACAGGAAGCTGTTTGAAAAAAATTACACCCAAATTCCCAAATATTGTTTATGAATGTTTGTTTTTTATTTAAAGGGGAATATAATATAGAGGTGAATACTTTGTGTTGGTATGGATCTTGGTCTATTTATACAAATTTAAGGTTGATTTTGTTATACTGAGTATATGTATTTCTGTTCTTGTTTAAGGTATTGTGTTTGTGCAGCTCACTTAAAATGTAATATATAATTAAGAAATACAGATTAATAGTCATCTGTAATAATCAAATTTTAAATATGTTAGGTTTTCTAAGTATATGAAGATATATTTCATTTAGATAGATCATCTTTGGCACTTAAAGACCTACAGAATATGGCATTTAAAATCTTTTAAGAACTCAGACTTTCTCAACAGTGAGACATTTCTGATTCTGGAAGCACCAATTACTTCAGAGAGGTTGATGAGCATTGAAGAAACTCATTATGGAATTTTCCTTCAATGTGATTAAGCTAGCCATTTGGGCAAGAAACTGCGCCTGCCTGGATTGTTTGATGGTATGCTGAATGAACTGGACATGCAGGACCCACAGAAAAGTGACTGATGAACTTTTCAAAAGATGGGATGGTCCTTCAGGGTTCCTATTTCACAGAAGAAACTGTCAGGCATTCTACAGGACATAGAAGACAGCAACTAATGAACTTTGACAGTACAAGGCAGAACAAACTTTCAAATTTTCTGCTTCACTGAAATGTCTACCAGATACTATGGGCTTGTAAGCTGATAATAGTTGCCCCAACATTACAGATTACAGAAGAACTTTGGGTGATTGTCCAGGCAGCAAGCTGCCTTTGACAATTCTAGAACTTTGAAAGTTGCTTACAATGCACTTCCTGTTACTCAGGTAATACTGTTTCCTTCCGGGGTCTTTAAAGAGTTAAAGACAGATAGTTATAGTTTTCCTTAATTACAATAAAAGATAAATTAGATATAAAACTTTAGATTCACAAAGAGAGAATAGATGATAAAGCATTTTCCTTAATTTGCCAAATGTAAATGGACTAAATATTGTAACTATAATTCTTGCTTGATAATGATTTTGTATATGTAATTTTACTATGTTAAAGTTAAAATATTTCTTTTTATTTAGACAGAAAAGGGGAGATGATGTAGGATTCTCCTTTGTATGTTATGAATATGTTGTATTACCATTTATTAATAAAAAAGGGGTTTTGACCTATAATAGGGCAGAATATAACCAGGCTGGAAGAGATATATAAAGAGAGTAGTCAGAGTCAAAGAGACACCATGTAGCTGCTGAAGGAGACAGACAATGGTACCTTAGTGGTAGACCACAGCCTCATGGTGATAAATAGACTAATAGAAATGGGTTAATTCAGGATGTGAGAGTTACTTAATAAGAAGCCTGAGCTAATAGGCCGAACAGTGTTGTAACTAATATAGTTTCTGTGTGATTATTCAGGTTTGGAAGGACAGGAAACAAACAAGCAGCCTCCATTTACATAAACATCTATATCATAACCTGACTCCTAGCCTAGGCAGTGTGCTTCTGCCACCGTAAATATGTTATAAATCCCAAGTAAGTAATTTTGGTCAGAAAAGTAGTTATTTTTAGGT
This sequence comes from Ellobius talpinus, assembly GCA_001685095.1. NCBI lineage: Eukaryota > Metazoa > Chordata > Mammalia > Rodentia > Cricetidae > Ellobius > Ellobius talpinus. Next base: position 7,623 of record LOJH01068891.1, read on the forward strand.
GTGTATGTTTGGAATTTAGAAATTCTGGGTCTTTAGTTTGGGGGCATGAAAAGGATCCAAAACAAGCACTACAACAATAAGATTGAAAATCTCCACATTAAATCAGAAATCTATACTTCTTAAGTCTGGGATAAATCAGTGAATAAAAATATGTACTATAAGAGTCAATTCTGTAAATAAAATTTTAAAAGCCTTCCTTTTCTTCTCTTATTATTAAAAATAGATTCTTCTCTTAGCTTCACCACAGTTTTCCCTCCCTCCACTCCTCCAAACTCCCCTTTCCCTCAGATCCACTCTTGCTCTGTCTCCCTTCAGAAAAGAGCAAGCAGGCCTCAAAAAGATAACAAGCAAATTCTCCAAAATGAAATACAATCAGACAAGGCCAAAGCCCTCAGACATAGGCTGAACAAAGTAACCCAACAAAAAAGTTCCAAACATAATAGATTTTTTTCTCATTCTGTAGACTGCCTCTTTGTCCTGTTAGTGTTGTTCTTTGCCTTACAGAAGCTTTTCAGTTTCGTGAGGTCCCAATTATTAACTGTTGATCTTAGTTCCTACACTATCAATAGTTTGTTCAGAAAGAAGATGTCTCCTGTGCCAATGTATTCAAGGCTATCCCCATTTTCTCTACTTTCTCTTCTATCAAGTTCTGTGTGTCTGGGTTTATGTCTGATTCATTTGTACTTAAATTTCATGTATTATATTAATATATAACTTTTTCTGTATGCTGACATCCAGTTATACCAGAACCATTTGCTGAAGATGCTCTCATTTTTTCTCATATGCATTTCTGGCTTCTTTGTTCAAAGTCAGGTGTCCATAGGTATGTACATTTATGTCTGACTTTTTGACTCAATTCTCTTAATGATTTTCTATGACAAGTCAGGAACACAGAGTTAATTATGGCTTCCAATATATTGGATATCACAGCTGCTACTGCTGCCAAAGATTACTTTGCCCAGCTTTCTTGTCACCTGCGTAGGACATGGAACAGCTCTAGCAGCAGAGACATGAGACTTGGACATGGGGCCAAACAGACTCAGTCAATACCTTTCAACTCAGCATTTCTGAAATGTTTCCTATATTGGACTCCTTGGAGAGTAACAATGGAAGGGAATATATTTTAAGAGAATAATTTATAAATATGAAACAGATACTCAAATGTCATCTAGGATTGAAGCCATTGTGTAACCAGAATTTTCAAACTTTCTCTTTTCCTTACTCTGACCTGTCTGGCTTTTGGAAAGTGTGTTAGAGTTTGAGTACCATGAAGGTAATATACCATTGACTTTGTGGCTCTGGAGGGAAATAAGCAGTTTCCTGGGTTCACTGTTCTTTGGGGAACATGACGAATGTTTTCAGAGCTAAGATATAAAGGAAGATTATATCATTAACAAAAATGGCATGATGTACACACCTATGAAGTACATATTTACAGTTCTTTCCTGGGATTTTTTATCCTATTGGTCTTATTTATCATAAAAATATTCTGAAAAATAATCTATGGCTGATTAAAGTAAAAGGAAAGAATTTTCCCAGTTTACTTACACTGGGAATATCTTAGTGATTTCTTAGAGACATTGTACATGCAGATAGTGTCAATTAAAGTGTATACAAAATAATGTCTTAGGAGTCATCTAAAAATAATGGTACAAATAAACAATTACAAGGATTTCTTATGTGAAATTATTTTCATAAACATTTATACTGGTGACTTTTTTATTCTGGTGGTACATGCATTGCATCTTAAACAGTCTCTGTTGTTTAATGCCTAGTCTCTGGCTTTTCCTATTACTAAAACCACCATAACCAGTGAGTTTATAAATGTAATTGTTTCCTTCTTTGAAGCACAATATAACACAGAAATAATTCTTACCTAATGGAACTTACATTTTAGTGAAGATAGGTAAGAAATGAAATAGGTGGATGGCAGTTGTGCAGCAATGAGAATGATGAATTTCTTGTGGGGCAGAATGGTTTATATTATGCGTTATTCATCAACATATACAAAGTGATGCACGAATACATACTTACACCCACACATGTACACCTGTATTCCAATAACTTCCAGTATTATGTATAACGGTAAGCTAATGTGAATAAAGGCCATGTACAGGGCTAAAAATAAGAACCAGATGATGAAAGGCCCATCTCCCATCTTAAAAGCTGAGTTTTGATTATGTTGCCAATGGACATATTGGAAGGTGTTAAGCAGAGGAAAGATGCACCACTGTTTTGACTAGGATTCTGTTTCCACCAATCTTGAGGAAGAGAGATCCTAAGTCACCAATTGTTGTTAGGCCTGCAATAATGCTAATAAACCAGAGAAGTAAAACACGGCTTACAAAGAAGCAAAAAAATATAAAATGTGCCCACGCACTGAGACAGTGGGGCTGATCTAATGGGAGCTCACCAAGGCCA
>LOJH01068894.1:0-10043 GCA_001685095.1 Ellobius talpinus
CACACACACACACACACACACACACACACACACACACACACACACACGGCAATAGTGAAGCATGAGGTGATAAAAGCGTGGCTAGAGATTGTTAATTGAATGGCCTCGGTCAGTAGTCAGTAATTGAATGGCCTAAGCACATTCTGGGGGCAGTGGTCACAGAGGTACTGCTATTGCCAGCAGTGCCAGCTACTGAGACAGCACTCCAGGTAAGTGTAGCTGGAAAGTCCCCCAGGTTGTCTCACTGGGACCTCACAGCCTCACCAGAACCAGGCTGTCTGGCTCGTTCTCCTGGGAGGCAGCAGAAGCACCACTCAAGCTGGTCCCAAAGTTCATGTTTCCTTCAACCTCAAAACACAGCAGAGTTGAAGTTCTGGTGGGTGAAGAGAGAAGTACGAGCCTACTGGCTGTCGTCAGGACATACCGCCTTCTTGAAAGGCACCCCAAGTGCTGTGTCCATGCCTTGGTTCTAGGTAAGAATGCTCAGAATTGTGGGAGGCAGCCCCAGAGCAGACAAGGCAGATGATAGCCTCCTCTTAGCAGCAGACAAGGCAGATGCCTCCTCCTAGCCCATGCTTCCCTATAATTTTGTTAAACACTGAGTCTTAAGACATTTTTCCCCAAGAAAAGAATCCCTAAGCTAAAGTTGGTGGTGACAGAGCACAAAGACTTCCCTTTTAAAGTCACCGTGTACATTTACCTTCTGACAGAAACCTCTGGTGGGTCTGGCGGGAAAGAGTTCTGGTTCCCATACTGTCCACTTTTTTCATTTCTTTTTTTTTTAGACTTACTTATGTCAGGGTGTGGTGGTGCACACCCATTAACCCTGGTACTCTGGAGGCAGAAGCAGGCAGATCTCTGTAATGTCAAGGTCAGCCTGGTCTATGTGGCAAGTTCCAGGACAGCCAGGGATATATAATGAGACCCTGTCCTAAACAAACAAAAAAGACTTACTTATGTTTATGAGTGTTTTGTCTGCATATGTATTTGTGCACCACATGTGTGCCTGGTGCTTGTGGAGGTCAGAGGAGGGTGCTGGATCCCCTGGAACTGGAATTACAAGTGGTTGTGAAACACCGTGTTGATTCTGGGTACCAAATCCAGGTTCTCTGCAAGAGCAGCAAGCGCACGTAAACGCTGAGCCTCTCTGCAGCCCCATCCTGCCCACTTAGATTGCAGCGCCCTGTGCAAGTAATAAAGGTAGCTCACATCTTGATGGGACGTGCTGTGAGCCATGGCCATCCTGGTGCTGTGTGTGCTGACTGACAGTGTCAAGGGAAATGAGGCCCAGAGAGGTTCCTGAGACGTGTGGCTGGTGACTGTGCACTTACATATTAGGAAAGGCCAGCCTCACCTAAGTCCGTGTTCCTAGCTTCTCTGACAATGTGACCCTTACCGACTGTACATGAACCGTCACTAAATGAGCCAGAAAGTCCAGACAGTCCTGCCCCGTGTTGTGTCGCCCTCTAAAACAGTGAAATAGTGGGGCTTTTGATACAGAAGTTTTATCAACTGCTAATTTATTCAGGAAGGAAAAGCATGGAAAGTCTCTTCTTAAAGTAAAAGGAAAGCCAGCGAGTTGGCTGCGTGGGTGAGGGTACTGACTGCCAAGCCTGATGACCCGAGCTTCCTCCCCAGGACCACTTTGTAGAAGGAGAGTCCTCTGACCTTCACATAAGTGTCATGGCATGCACACACACATACACACAAAAACAATAAAAACACTAAAAATATTTTTTTAAAATAAATTGACCTGTGAAGTACCCTGAGTGCCCTTTTCATGGTTCGCTGGGGATGAACACTCATCCCTCAAGCCTTTGTTCAGGTGTGGTGGGCTCTCTGAAACCTGCCTGCCCTGTAAATACATATTGTAGCCTTACCTATTTCTCTTACATAACTGAGGAGCAAAAAGGAGGGAAAGAGTCAGAGGCCACAGCGCCAGCACCAGGTGATCAATCATAGCGTCACAGCCTCTGAGGAGCATGCCTGCCCCATCCAGGCTCACCTTCTTTCCCTTCCTGCAGGGCGAGATTCTTTCCTGGCTTTTCTTTTTCTTTTTTTAATTTTTATTTTAAGTGTTTTGTCTGTATGTATACACGTTCACCATGTTTGACTAGTATCCCCAGAGGAGGTTGGGTGCTGGGAATTGGACTGTGGCCCTCTGGAAGAGCAGTGGGTACTCTTAACCCCTGAGCCATCTCTCTCAGCCCCAATTTTTATTTTATTATTTTGCGGTGGATATTTTGTGTGCATGTATGGGTGTGCACCATATGCATGCAAAACCCTGGAGGCCAGAAGATGATATTGGATATCCTGGAACCAAACTTATAGATGGTTGTAAGCCACCATATGGGTGCTAGAAATTGAACCTGTATCTTCTGCATGAACAACAAGGACTCTTAACCACTGCACCACATCTTCAGTCCTTTTTCCTGGCTTAAAACCTTCAAATAAGAGATTTTTGAGCTTTCTTCGGCTGGTCACAATACTTACAGATCTCATGGCTGAGAGACACTTCACTGGTTAGAAGCTAGTGTGCATGGATGCTCATCTTGTCTCCTTAGCGCTGCTTATAGAGAGCAGCCCCGCTTCCTCCAGCTCTCGCCGCTGGCCCTTCCACTTCCTCCTCCTGTGGCCTTCCATGGACTCTGCTCTGTCGCTCTTCAGTTTGAAAACGTGGTCTGCTTGAGGCAGATCCACACAGACATGCAGTCAAATCCTGCTGGCAGTTTCCCTGCTTGGAAACCGGTTTCTGTTTACATCTTTCAGCTCAGAATCTCAGAGCACCAAGTAGAAGGCCACTCTGGACGGCCCCCCTTTAATCTCTGAGGCTAGCTGGTTTGGTGAGGAGATGGGGGATGAGAAACAAACCAAGAATAAGATACACTGAAGATTGTAGCATTGGCAGAATAATCAGGACATGAAAATCAAAGGGAAGTCTGTCGTGGGGGGAGCTGGGACCTCTCATTACCTGTTTGTAGTTTAGAAACCTGATGGCCTTGTGGAGAGCATTTGAAAAGCTGTGTGTGGACACACTGAATAAACGGCCCTCCCATAGGAAAACAAAGACCGACTTTGTTCTACTCATGAGAAGGGATAATGGGAAGTCGCTTTTATCTGAGGAACCAGTCTTACAGACAAAAAATTAACATCTTGAATACATAAATTAGGTAGTCCTGTATCCTTTCCTAAACATAGAGGATACTTTGTTATTTATGGAATTCAGACATAGTGAAATTGTTAAAACACCAGAGCCATTGAGGCGTCTAGGTGCTCCAGGGCTAAGTGCTGGCTCCTGTTAAATTTACTAACTGAGCACACATTCTCTGCTTCTCGGTGCGTTTAGAATGTGCAACTATCTTAATATGAAGGTTCAGCTCGAGTAAAAGGCACTCGTTCTACATGCCCTTTGAACTTCTGCGCTTCTAATACCAGGTAAGAGGAGGGAAGGGTGACTCTGACTGCAGTAATCATGTCCTCTCTTCCTCCTTTAGGAATGTTCCTGGCTGATATCATTGAGAAATACTTTGTTTCCCCAACCCTATTCCGAGTCATCCGATTGGCCCGCATTGGGCGCATCTTGCGTCTGATCAAAGGTGCCAAAGGGATTCGTACCCTGCTCTTTGCCTTAATGATGTCATTGCCTGCCCTATTCAACATTGGCCTTCTGCTCTTCCTCGTTATGTTCATTTTTTCCATCTTTGGGATGTCCAATTTCGCATATGTGAAACACGAGGCTGGCATCGATGACATGTTCAACTTCGAGACATTTGGCAACAGCATGATCTGCCTGTTTCAGATCACAACCTCGGCCGGTTGGGACGGCCTGCTGCTGCCAATCCTAAACCGCCCCCCTGACTGCAGCCTAGACAAGGAACACCCAGGAAGTGGCTTCAAAGGGGACTGCGGGAACCCGTCCGTGGGCATCTTCTTCTTTGTCAGCTACATCATCATCTCCTTCCTGATTGTGGTCAACATGTACATCGCCATCATCCTGGAGAACTTCAGTGTGGCCACGGAAGAGAGTGCCGATCCACTGAGTGAGGATGACTTTGAGACTTTCTATGAGATCTGGGAGAAGTTTGACCCTGACGCCACCCAGTTCATCGAGTACTGTAAACTGGCAGACTTTGCAGATGCCCTGGAGCATCCTCTCCGAGTGCCCAAGCCCAACACCATCGAGCTCATCGCCATGGACCTGCCCATGGTAAGCGGGGATCGCATCCACTGCCTGGACATCCTTTTCGCCTTCACCAAGCGAGTCCTGGGAGACAGCGGGGAGCTGGACATCCTGCGGCAGCAGATGGAGGAGCGGTTTGTGGCGTCCAATCCTTCCAAAGTGTCCTACGAGCCTATCACAACCACTCTGCGGCGCAAGCAGGAAGAGGTGTCCGCGGTGGTCCTGCAGCGTGCCTACAGGGGACATTTGGCTAGGCGGGGCTTCATCTGCAGAAAGATTACCTCCAGTAAGCTGGAGAACGGAGGCCCACACCGGGAGAAAAAGGAAAGCACCCCATCCACGGCCTCTCTCCCCTCTTATGACAGCGTAACAAAACCTGACAAGGAGAAGCAGCAACGGGCAGAGGAAGGAAGAAGGGAAAGAGCCAAGAGGCAAAAAGAGGTCAGAGAGTCCAAGTGTTAGAGGATAGCGGGAAGGGAGCTTACACTGGCCTAACACAGGCCAGTGAAAGCTTGTTTACGTACTTCCGGATCTCACGGATACAGAGCAGCTGTGGAGACGCTGTGCCGCAAGACCTAGACCAAACAGTCTGCTTCCATGGGACACAGTTGCATCTTGAGCAGTGACCTGCCGAGGGCAAAGGACCCTGCTCCCTGGACTCAAGATTTTCTATTGCTTGGACAGGTGGTCACTGCATGTTCCACACTCAGTCAGTGCGACTTAGGACTGCACCAACAGGACATAAAACAGAGGCGGCTGCCGGGACCAGCAGATTGCCGTGCAGCCAAATGGATCTTATTTTTTCATTTGTTAATTCTCAGAAGCAGAAAGCATCATTTTAAAAGTTTGTTTGTTCATGCAAACAAATTTTGCATTCTTACATTAGTTAAGCTAAGCAGCAAAAAGAAACACACACACAGACACATTCAGCCAATGTCACTAATTGTCTATTTCTTTGACATAAACAGCATCTTCTCCACATGGGCGTCACGTGGTTTGGAGATGGGTGGGGGAAACAATCAGGGTTTTTCAGGCTGAGGAGGACTTGCTCAGGCCAATTCCAAACATTGTGCTCGTTCAATGCGTAGAAATGATTTGCATGATGGCATGCCGTGATCAGAAGTCATGCATGAGATCCATACACACCAGACACTGTTAATCCTGCCCCTGCATTGGGTCAGCCTTTGGACAGGACCCAGCCCTGCACCATTCACTGTATTTGGAGAAATGGTAAGAGTTCCATACCGGCTGCAATTCTTTCTGAGTTCTTAGAAGTCTTTCATACACCTCTGGGTAGGGAAACATAACTAACCAATTGACCACCACCACCAACAGAACCAATCCAACCCAACAAGCAGATGGATCCGTTGTGTGTACATGTTTAACAGACATCTCAACATACAGCCATTGTGGCACATTCTGCAAGGTAAACTATCTAATGCTGCTCTGTCCAGAACATGGGGAGACTCTGGCCCCGAATGGCTTGTACTATTAATGTCACTGTAAAACCAAATCCTAGGGCTAAAAAAAAAAATAGAAAGAGTTCATTTGTATCTCGCAATATTATAATGATTGTTTAGCCTTCATCCTGACACTTGGGTAGAGGTAAAAGTGCTATTCATAGTAGCATGTTATCTCTAGGCGGCCTTGGGGGAACTTACAGAAACCTTTCTCTGGGGATCACGGGGTGCTCACGTCATTCGGTGTCATGTCTATCTACATTATGGCTTTTCTCAGGCTCAGGTAGATGTGGGAAGGGGTTCAGGATCTCTAGACCTGCAGAGGGATTATCACATGCTCTCATCTGCTGGTTCTTCCTGCCTCCATCACATTCCTCCAGCCAGTGGGACTTCCCTTCCCAGCTGTCCAGAGCTGGGTAAAGGCAGCAGCGTTGCTTGGGGTATGGCTATGAGCTCTTCCGTTTGTGATCTTCAGAATAATGGTCACTAGCAGGACTTGAGGTAGAGATGGAGCCAGCTCTGGGCCGAGCCCACTTAGTCTTGTTACTGCGCTGGCTTTTGTGAGAAAGGGACTCCGTAGTAATTCTTTAGGGTGTTGCAGCTTCCCTGGTGTTTCTTTTCTGTCCACCTTGCTGTCTGCTTAGTGGCCTACCCACTGTCGTCGGGAGATGGCTTCTGAGGAAGTACCACGTCTTCCATCCCATCTCCTGCTTTGCAGAAGGCAGCTGTTAGTCCAGGGGCATCTTACCTGATCATACGGTTCCAAAGCCAGGACGCCACACTTGAGCGTCAGAAAGTCTCTCTGAACCAAGTCAGCGCCATCCTTCCTGAGCACAGCGTAGAGGGAAGTGAGCAGTCCACCACTGGACACACTAGACCAATCTGCCTTGCAGTAGAAGCACTTTGATGGAATCTCACAGTCCACTCGACTAGTTTTGCATAGAACAAACCACAGCAGAGCTTTCTCTCTTGTTGGACCGGTAGACACTGTCCAGCTGTCCTATTGCTGAGAGCAGTCTGGAAGTGTATCCGTGCCGCTGCTGCTAGAGCGAATGTAGAGAACCACCTACAGGTGACGTACACAGCACAAAACAGAAGCTGACGTGTGTGGTTATTTTTAAGAGAAGTATAAATACTGTAATATATAATTTTATTTTATTGGCATGCCTTTTGTAAATACAAATTACTACCTTATTAAATAGGAAATGGCTTCTGGCTTATGCCATTGTCATGTTTATTTTTATTTTTTATACTTTCTTTCTTCTTAGAACTAGATGCTGTCAGCCAATGTACACCCCAACCAGACAGACAAAAATTTTTTTATTGCTAATGGTCTTTTCCAAAACAACAAAAATATATTTTTGTTCCAATGTGCAATAAATTCTAACCACTTCTATGCAAGATTTGGCTAAACTTAATCATTGTTCTTAGATCTTGAGATGGGCAACAGCTATTTGATCCTGCTAGGAACACCAAGCGCCATGCTAGTACTGTCGTTAAGCTACTAGAGCCTAGATCTGACCGTCCTCCCCTGCTCCTGACCCCTCAGTCAGGGAAGAAGCCACCCCCACCCACTGATTAGCCCTCACCTGCACCTGCTGCCCCTCCCCCTCCTTCCCTCCTCCCTCCCTCGCTCTCTGTCCACCCCGCTCCCCACTTCTGTTTCTTGTAGGCTACCATCACCAGCAGTACACACCGCAGTCAACAGGCATTGAACCTAAAGAATGGCTATGGCAGTTTTTGGTTGGTCTCTGTTTCGTGTCCTCACAGAGTGAGCAAGTGGCAACGCTTTGCCAAATATCCACAAAGCCCATCAATCAAAGAGCAGCAGCAGCCAGTACCACTGCACATATATATATATATAAATAGATAAATATAATATATTTATTTTTTTGTAGCCGGGTCCTTGGTGCAGTATTTATATTCCACATTCTCCTTTAAAAATAAAAAAGGACAAAAAGCAAAAAGTCATGTGATGCTGTTCATTTAAAGCGCAGAGCCAAAGCCCCTGAGCAGCAGCCACCATGACTGCTGGCTGTGTGAAAACACTCCCTCTTCCCTAACTTCCTGTGGCTTAGGGTGAGGAGGCTGGGACGGGCAGAGGCTGAGAGCAGGGAACTTTCCCGAGTCCACATGGCCTGCTCTCACCCTCTGGACGCGAGCCACTTGGGCATCTGAAGCTGTGGGCAGAGAGAAACAAGCTCCCGACCAGGGCCCCTGGAGCTACAGTGCCCAAAGGGCTTCTTTCACATTATCTCCACAGCCCGCTTCTGCTTCTCGCCTGTCAAAGACCAATAGAGTGTTGTTAGTGAATGCATGGAGGCCAACGCTGAGCTAAATGAGACTATATGCCAAGAGGAAACAATAAAAGTGATCCTTCTCACCACACAAGGGGAGCCTGTCTCCATGGCTGCTGTTCAACTTGCCCATTTTTGAGTTCTGGAAGGGTCTGGGAACTGGGGACCCTGGAGCATTTGGAGAAAGGAGAACCAGCACCTCCCAATGCCAGCTAAGTAGAAACTACGGAGAAAAGCCAGGTCCTGATCCCCAGGTCCCTGCTGCCAACTGCATGTGGCATTCCTTAGGCTGGACCCCTCCCTCAGCTGTATCACCCAGCAGACCCCCAGAGATGACCTCAGTCAACCCAGCTGGACTGGCCTTACTTCTGCCTTGTTCACGGAAATGATTTAAGGGAAAAACTAGCCCCACCCCCAAAACTAGTGCAAGCACGCTACCCAGCAGCTCCTACTCCAAGAGTTAGTGCTGGGCCGGCCTCCATCCGCTCCCACAATCAGACCAGCAGACTGGGCTGACCCCCTCGGGGACATCCCTCTCCAGGCCGTGTCTCCTGGTCTAGAAACACTCAGGAGGATCTTGAAGTGCCCACTCTAGTCCACTCTAATAGCTGACTGGAGAGAGATGGCTGGTAGGTCAATCCCCATCTTTGTCCCTCTGTGGAGGGTTAGGACTTGGTGACTTGAGTCCAGGGCATCTTATGTAACGATGCCTCTTTCTTTTCTCAGATGTTGCCCAAAGTTTTGCAAAAAGCTTCGTTCATTTTTCAGGTACTCCCCACCCCCTAGAGAATCAGCTGCCACCAGTCAGTCGGGGAGGGGGGTGCTTCAGGAGAAGAGGAATCTGGGTGTGAGGCCAAGGCTTGCACCAGGCTAGGGCTGCTTGGATCCGCCTCTCAAGGCTTCCTCCATTAAAACACTCCTGAGGCGCCCCTACCCCTGCCCCCACTGCTGTTTGCTGTATATAGAGGCTAAGTGGGGCGAAGTGGGCAGGTGTGCACATGTGGGGTGTGTGTGTGTGTGTGTGTGTGTGTGTGTGTGTGTGAAGAATGTACATAAGGTAAAGGGGAGCGTGGTCCAGTGGTTCCAGAAGAGGGACAGAACTGTGTTCCATCCCTAACTTGACCACTGGCTCGCTGTGTGGCCTTGGGCAAGTCACTTAACCTCTCTGTGCCTCAGTTTCCCCATCTGTAAAATGGGGGTAATAATACTGACCTACCTCACAGGGGTGTTGTGAGGCTTTAACTAGATGTTTTGTAAAGCGTTCTGAGCTACAGAGACCAAGGCACCAGGGAAGGACAAAGCATACTTTGGACTTGAGGAAGATGAACTAGTCCCATAAACGCTGCTATTCTGAGAGCCATTTTAAACTGCACCGCTCGACTCCCCCGCTTCTCATCACCAGGACAGCAGGTCGAGAATGTCTTTCCTTGCACTTGCTTCTGGGGTTTGTGATTCTTTCTTTCCCTTGATGTATCTCCCACCGTACCCCCTCGACTCTTTCCTTGTTCTGTTTATGCGGAAATGGCAGAAATGCTTGAGAAATGAGAATGTGTAAGTGGATGGGAAGTTTATAGTATGAATTTTCAATTTTACTTTGTACTGTACATCTTTTTACTTTAGAATTTGCAATAAAGGGTTACGTCAATCTTGTTTTCAACTCTCCTCTTGGACTGGCCTGTCCTTCTGTCATGGCTTTTGCCCCAAGCCCCTTCTCCTGGGCCTGCCTGGCTACAGGTTCTCCAATCTTCGCTCATCCCTTGGTGGTGGGTGGGGAAGTGCCAGGGTTGTTCCCACTGTGCCCTCTGGAGGCCTTGCCCAAAGGATCGAGTGCTGCACGCTCCAGCAGGACCCTAGCTCCTAGCAGCACATGCACCGCCTCTAGGGCCCGGCAGCTCCGGAGTCAAGAGTGCGGCTGTTCCTCTTAAAGAATGAATGGTGAGCAGCTTCCTGGCGCGGAATGGATACAAGAGTGTATCCAAAGCGCGCCTCGGCCGGCGCACGCTGGCCAACGCTGGGGACCCCTGGGGATGCCTGGGCCCGGCGCCCTCCATTTCCATCCAATCAGACTGCGCCCTCTACCGCCTTTGGAAACTTTATAGTGGTGGA
>LOJH01068896.1:0-10042 GCA_001685095.1 Ellobius talpinus
GGCAGGGAACCCTGACTGCTCTTTGGACTGGAGAGGGAGGGGGAGTGGGAGTGGAGGGAGTGGGGGGAATGGGAGGAAGGGAGAAGGTGGAAATTTTTAATAAAAAAAATAAAACTATTATTAAATTAAATAAGAGCTTAACTATATCAGTTTTACCAAGTCAGTCCAATATGATGTAATACTTTAACAAGTTGAACACCAAAAGATAATCATAGATTTTGACTTGCTGACAATTTCTTATTGACGTCAATTCAAGAGAACTATTTATCAACCATCCCCCAAGCAAATAGAGCAAACTGAATTATCTTTACTGTGAAATACTTTTCCTACTAGAATAAAATGCAAAATCTGAAGACACAATTGTGAATTACCTTTATAATTTATCAAATGCTTTAATAATGATGAGTTTTACAAATATAATTGAAAACTTGAGAAACAAGATAAGGTACAGTAGAATAATTGGTAGCATATAGAAATTAACAGTGCAATAAAAGCTGAAAGAATATTTTTTTGTTTTTTGACAATTTCATTAAGGATTAAAGCAGTGAAATGATGTAGGAAGAGACAGATTCACATGTCCTTTTAGGCTTAAAGTGAACACTAATATAAATTTTTTAGTACCATAATAATGTAATATATATGTCATCTGTTCTCTTTGTGAATGTTTACTTACACCGCTTTTCTTTTGAGACAAGGTTTCAAATGTAGCCCATGCTGCCATTGTATTCCTGACGATCCTGTCTCATCTCTCAAATAGTGAGATGGCATGCTTGAGCATGTAAAAGGACATGAAGAAGTTGGTCAGGGCACACAATGTGAAACACAGGAAATATAGAGAAAAAGTTCTTTCCTTGTGTATTGCTTAAATCATCAATGCTTATTGGAAAGCTACGATATGTTTGACCTCAAGTTCTACAAATACAGTAGTATTTCTTCTTCTCATGGTATAAACATAGTGACTGGCAACTGATACAATGGTACATATTGAAATTTTTTACAATGAATGTTGTTAAAACCTTAGAAAATAGTCAGTAACTGCAAGGGTGGCATTAGTCAGGACTGAAGAATTAGAATGTCCTAGAAGTGATATAACTCAGAGTTGAATCCAGAGTGGTCAAACTTTTAATACCTGATTAAAAATCCAGCTTGGAGGGACTAAGTGATGAGAAAATCACACAAGCATCTTAGAGACACTTAAATATGTCCAAACATCAAATAGATTCAACTGAATATAAAAAATATATTTATGTATCTTTTCAACAATAAAATAAACTTTGCTATGGCCACCCTCTTTAAACATGTCATTAGTTTATTACAATTTATTATATGAAATTTGAAAGGTATGAGCTATGCCCAATCAGAGAATTTCATACAGAATATTTATTCTCATTCCTTCACTCCTCCTCCAGCCCCTCACTGATCCAACCATGCCCCATTCTTAATGTCTGTCTTCTTTTTTCTTAAAGAATTTTTTTCTGCAGCAGATGTCCTGTTCTTTTGGTTATTACAAACTTTCTGACCCTTCTCCTCTGATGTGTCCTCCCTTTTAAGCCTAGGTGTTATATTGTAACTGTATTAATTGGAGACAGTCACCCCACAGTCAGTCAATCTCTGCCTTTTGACTCCTTGTGGTTTTCTGTAATTATCTCTGTGTGTTATAAAAATAAGTGTCTTTGATGAGGTGTGAGAGTTATACTTATCTGTGGATATAAGAACAAATGTTTAAATGCAGTTAAAGATTACACTGGTTTAGGGAAGGAGCAGGAACAACATTTTCTCTAGATTCCATGATCTCACTAGCACAGATACTTAGCTAAATTTACTAGGAAAGGAAGAATTCTCTCCTCAGCAAGTTTTAACCATAAATAAGTATCCGTTGGCAATCCACAGCATATATTTGCCACTACTGCACTTTTAGGAATATTCTGTTGTACTGGTCATGGTTCTGACCCTTTATAACTGGATAGGATTATTGAAAGTTTCTCTCTGTTGGCAGCTTATATGGCTTCCTCTGAAACTGAGAGAGCTAATGCTCAATATGGAGCCTTTCAGGTCAGATCCGAAATGATTTCTGGAAGTACTGTGTCCTATGTATCTGGGGTCTTCATCATAGAATCTTTCATTTTTACAGAAAACGCAATTGCAATAGCCTATATCGCTTTGAGTGCCTTTTAGACTCCCCTCACCAAGAACTTGAAAGGAAACTCCTCAGGCTTGGCACTGGGATTTTCTCTGATAGTCTATGTTATTTATTTGTTTGCTTTGTTTGTTTTTATGGAGCTTTGTTGTCCTATGTTGCTTCACTTAAACTATTGATGGTTAAATATATAAACAGTATACAGATAGATGACACATGGATAGATAGATACATGACTGATAAATGATAGATAGATGGATGATAGATATTGATAGATGATTGATAAATAGCTGGAGAGAAAGAGAGATAATAAAGAGAAAGATTGATAGATGATTGATAAATAGATTAGATAGATAAAGATAGATGGTAGATTAACTTGTACATATTGTTTTCAATTTTAAGTAGTTAAAAGTAATAAATTTCCCTACAACTTTTCAAATACCCTTTATGCTATTACTCCATACTCATTTTTCCTATCCCTCTTAATTTCTGACCCTTCACTCCCCAGATAAATCCCCCAACCTATTTTCCTGACTATCCCCTTCATAGCAAATATTCTATTTCCCATTCTACTCCTCCAATCCTCTTCCTGTATTTTTCTATAATAACAGATTGGATATAAAAATATGTCTTTTGAGAAGTCACAATGTATTACCTCTGTTCCTGTGAAACTGCCTATCCAAAGGCAATCGTATGCACATGGATTTTCATCATGGTCTGTAAGTTATGAATGTAAGCACTGAAAATGGGTGACATTTGGTAGAAGTTCTGAGCAATGTCCAAAAGAATCATCAAATATACTTTTATTTTATTTATTCATTTATTTTGCATTTGAATCCCAGTTCCCCCTCCCTCCTCTGCATCCACTCCTCCCTTATCCCCACTCCACCCTCATCCATTCCTCAGAAAAATATAAGGCCTCCTCTGGGAAGTCAATTAAGTCTGTACTATCATCTCATTGAGGTAGGAACAAACCCTGCCCCGTTAACCCATTGTTAATCTGAGTAAGGTATCTCTCCATAGAGAAGGGACTCCATAAAATCATGCATCAGGGTTAGATACCGGTCCCATTGCCAGTGAGTCCACATATTGCCCAAGTCACACCAATGTCATGTACACTCAGGGGGACTAGTTTGGTCCGATGCAGGTTCACCAGGTTTCAGTAGAGTCAGTGAGTTTCCACTAGCTTGGGTCAGCTCATTCTATGGGTTTCCCCATCATGGTCTTGGCCATTTTGCTGATATTATTACTCCTCCCACTTATCGATTTTACTTTGGGAATTTGGCCCAATGATTAGTTATGGATCTCTGCATCTGCTTCCATCTAAAATAAATGATCAGAATCACTGATGAAAGCTTATACTAGGGAGGATGTGGATTAAAGGGAACACACCTCCATTGCTGGTGGGAATGCAAACTTGTACAGCTGCCGTGGAAATCAGTATAGTGATTTTTCAGAAAATTAGGAATCAGGATTAAGGTGTGTTTCTTTGGCCGGCCCTTTTACAATACATCTACTACAAAGGTTTAAAACTTTACTTCTATGTAAAGAGTCTTATGTCTCTGAACCTACTCTCGTATTTAGCTTCTTTTCACTAGCTGATACTTTAGGATTCAACGTGGAATGCTGCATCATTACTTAAATTTACTAAATGCCTAATGTTGAAGTCACTTTTTACAAACTGGCTCTCAGAAATTTTCTTTTTTCTAAATTCTGGGCGTAGAAATAAATAGTATTACAACTATTCTTCTAAAATCTGTCTAGCGCAATTATTGAATTACCCACTATGTGTAAATTTATGTGAAGTTTGGGCAATCAGCTCTTCACTTGATTTTACCTGTTGAGATGGGAGAAAAAAGCAATCTTCCAAAGTTCAGTATTGAGATACCTTTGGGAGCACTTAAGTTATTTTACTTCTATAATATTTTTGTTGTGTATGTATCAGTATGCCTATACTAAAATATAAATTATTCTTTTTAATTTCAAGTAATGTGG
Organism: Ellobius talpinus; assembly: GCA_001685095.1. Classification (NCBI taxonomy): domain Eukaryota; kingdom Metazoa; phylum Chordata; class Mammalia; order Rodentia; family Cricetidae; genus Ellobius; species Ellobius talpinus. Next base: position 4,133 of record LOJH01068896.1, read on the forward strand.
TATTTAAGAGAAAAATAATTTACAATGATATATTCAGAAGGTAAATAAATATCATTTTTTACATATTGAAGCTATTCAATTTTGTTCTGTTCTCTTTCAGAAGAATAATAGAAGGCCCTATCCCCAAAATAGGATGTGTTACAAACTTGATATGGTTTATTGTGCTTTCATGTATTTTTAGGTCATTAAAAATATACTTAGAATATGAAATAATATATCTTTTACAGATAAAAATTGTGGAAAATAAATTATAGTATAAACATTTAGTACTATGAAAAGTTGAATTAGTGAGAAATAGATTAAAGATTGTCAAAAGTTCTTCCAATCATTTAGATCTACACAGATATCTTAAGTTGATTTCATACATATCCCTGTTCCCATCTCTTTCTCTCACTTTCTATCTCACCTTAATCACAAATTAATCTATATTTTTGTGATACTTTTATACTTAAAGATTTGAGTGATTTCTGCTTTCTTAAGAGACAGAAAGCAAAAATACAAATAAATAGCTATAACTTTAAATCAGATATGAAACTAATCTCATTGTAACTATTAGTGTGGACCAAGGATCATCCCAATTCCAGCCCTCTGACACTTTCAGCCATTCTTTCAATACACCTCCAGTCCTTTGTGACTCCCAATGGATTGACAGAACCACTAACAGAGAGCCAACAGTCATCAGACTTGCTTTGTAATTAGAGACTAAATAAATGCTATGGTTGGTTAGGACCCACAACGAGTAACAGCCAACAAAGACTAGAAAACCACTCAGCATAGGCAACACCAGATATCTACCCCAAGATATATTTCAGCAGCATACTTAAAGATACCTAAACACCAGCATAATACAAAAACATGAATAATTATGTCAATATGAATCCTCCAGAATTCAATCACCCTACTAGTCTTAGGAGAAGCTATTTAGCTCAAGAACAAGGTAGGAATTCAAAATAGTAATTATGAATGTGTTCAAGAACCTGAAAGAGGATATTAACACAAGCCTTAATGAAAACTGTGAAAACAAAAACAGTTTGATGAATAATGAAATTAAATATTTGACTCAGAAATAGAATTTAGCAAAACATTGACTCACAAAAGGAAAATTAACTAAAACTAGAAAAGGAAAATTCAGAAAGTGTAAAAAAACCTCAGAGGTAAGTTCATCCAATAATTTAGATGTTGTGAAAGAAATAATCTCAGGTCCTTAAGGCAAGAGAGGAAAAATTAATGGCTCAATCAGTGAAAGTGTTTTTTTTGTTTGCTTGCTTTTTGTTTCATAAAGCTTTTAGAGAAAGATAAAACAAACAAGAAGTGGGTATTTTGGCCAGTGAGTGAAGCATGATTAATAAAAACTTAGAAAGAGAAATTGGGATTCAAGATGGAGATCCAAAAAGCAAAGCAGCCAACCACTAGCTCTTACCTCAACCTTAGTCTGAAATGGCTATCCTATGTACTGGGATCTCACAATGAGACTGTGTGTGTTGTTGGCTGTCTCCCCACATCTTATATTCCTCTCTAGGGCTGGGACTAAAGTTATGCACAATTAGTATTAAAGGCATGCACCACCTGATTTCTAGGGCAAATAGTATAACTACTGGGATTAAAGGTGCGTGTCATTGGGGCTACTGATATTAAATATGTGTTACTATAACCTGGTCTTTAAAGCTGACCTGGTCTATTTTACTCTCAGATCTTCAGGCAGTCTTCACTTATTAAAATACAATTGAAATTTCACTACAAGTAGAAAAGATCTGGGAGAAGATGGGAGAAAAGAATGAATACGGTCAAAATGTACTAAATGTAAAATAATGCTTTTAGAAAGAATATTTATAGGTCATATCATACTGAATAATTTTGCTAGTAATTATATTGGTATGTTATTTGTAAACATAAGCTTGTGTGAGGATCAGAGGACAAAGCATCCATACTAGCCAGTCATACAGGCCAGGGAGTGGTGGCACACACCTTTAATCCCAGGACTTTGGAGAGAGAGGCAGAGGGATCTCTGTGAGTGCAAGGACACCCTGGGCTACACAAGACTGAATCTATGTAAAAGAGAATCCCACACCTGTTATCCCAGCACTAGGGAGGTGGAGAGAGAAGTGATATGGATGAGCAGAGAGAGGAATATAAAGGGGAAGAGACAGGAACTAGATATCCCTAGCAGATTAGCTGCTTTTCTTTTCTGATGTTCAGCTTGAACCCCAATATATGCCCCTTTTTTAATTTGTGCTACAAGTAATTGATAGCCATATATATATATATATGTGTGTGTGTGTGTGTGTATGTGTGCTCATGCATATATTTATATATTTCATGCTCTCACATTTAGATAGATAAAATGATAAAGCAGACATTTTTCTTACTTTTAAACTTATTACTTTATACATAAGGACAGATTTGGCCATCTATAAATTTATAGCTGGTCACATAAAATAATATCAATAAAATCACTGCACAAATTCAGCATTACTATAACAGACCATGAGAAATAGAAATAATATTTTTCTATTTTTCTCTTGCAGTTGTAGTGGATAAGAAGCCTAATAATAAGGTGCTGGTACCTAGTGAGAAGTTTACTCCTGTCGTCCAATACTATGGAAGATATATTACAACAAGAGGAAAGGTAATTAGATCAGTCCTCTTCCTTCTTTTAAACAGACATTTAGACCATCTGGGGCCTCATTATCAGCATTTCATAAAGAAAATAAATTACAAAAATCGATACCTCTAAATATTAGCCATACATTAATTTTGGAATTATATTTCCAGCACTTAAAGTTTAAGGGGAACATATTCAAATGATATTGCCATAACAATATGTATTAAATAACAGCAATAAACACTGGGGATTCAAGCATTTGACCATGGCATTCATGGCATTCATTCATAGATTTTTAAAAATGTTATGATGTTGAAAAATATCAAGATTTATAGACACCTTCCAAGCCCAGGTAAGACCCACTGCACTTCACACAAATAGCAGACTGGAAATAATTTTACAAGAATACTTACAATCGCAATATTCTGGTAATTTTTCAGTATAAATATTTTTGATATAGTATGAGGGTGTGTATGTTCAGAAGTTCTAAGATGGACAGGAATCAATCAGTGTGTCATGCTGACATTCAAAGTTTATCAAGAAAATGTTCCAAAGTGTTAAGTTTGGCTTTTAAACTGAGTTTTCATACAAGGAATGAAGTGTTTAGACCCAAAGACTGAATATTTGAATAGCAAAAAAAGTGGAATCTTGTAATTTGTACCACCTGAGAAGAATTCAGCTTATAAATATGTACACAAGGTTCAGCAACCACTACATTCTTGGAGCTTCCCCAGATGTGCTTTCAAAGTATTGTTTGGGGCCTGTCTTTTATGTTTTCTCCTTTTTATTTTCACCCTCCTGAAATATCATGGAAAGGGCAAGTGATGGTCTCACAAAGCTTTCTTCTAAATATGAAAGATGCATGCCAGACTATTTGGAGAAACAGTATTTGCTGAGCTGATTTAACATCTTTGGGGACTAAGTCTTAGTGGCTTCATTAGGCCTTCTGTAATAAAAATTTGCACACATAACAATACTAAATTTAAATAACACATTCATTCCCATAAGAATATCCTACAGTGAAAGTGTCCTTTCTCTATAACATTCAAATAAAACACTAAAATGTATGATAATAGTTCTTTAGAGACAAGTTCCTTTATTTTAATATTTTTAAACTTGTTTTTCTTCATGCTATATGTTCAAAATGTAAGTTTTATTTTACTTCTGATGTCTTTTTTAATCTTGGAAATTTTCCATTTTACTTATTTTTGTTTTGAAATATATAGGGTTTGCTGACTCCCAATTTATGAAGCTAAGATTGATTATGAATTCATGATCCATATGACACTACTTCTCAAGTTCTGGGATCATAGATAAGTGCTACAACTTGGCTTATTAATTATATTTTGAATATTAAAAATTTTATTCTAGTCTAGTTATATAAAGCAGCATCACCTCATAGGGGAAACATGAGTAGTTAGACCCTGTTGTTCCATTGCCATGTACCAATGAAACAGAGATTTCATAAAGCTTCATAGCAATGTTACAAAAGAAAATTAATATTAGTTTTTAGAGTCTGGAATATAGATTTCTGTTGTCCCATTGACATGTACCAAGGAGATAATGATTTTAAAAGTTTTCAAGTATTGTCCCAAATAAACTTAATATTATTATGTTTTTTTAGGTATGTTGGTAGATAGGTGAAGTAGACAGATTACAGGAAAGGAGAGATATCTCTAATAGACTTCAGACATTTTCCAATGACATTTTCAGTTTGGGGGATGGTAGATGATGGGCCTATTATTATTCATTCTCTTCCATCTCTTGTATTCTGTTGTTTATGCTTGCACTTGTGGTTCCTGATTATTTTTCCATATTTTCCAATTACAGATTTCCCTCAGCTTGTGTTTCCTTTATTGTCTCTATTTTGTTTTTCATGACTAATCATTTCTTTCTCCTGTTTGATTGTTTTTTCTTGGTTTTCTTTAAGGGATTTGATGATTTATTTCATTCCCTTGTTTGTCTTTTCCTCCATTTCTTTGAAAGAATTTTTCATTTCCTCTCAAAGGGCCTCAAACATTCTCCCAAATGTATTTTTTAGGTCATTTTCTTCTGCTTCATCTGTATGGAAGGAAATACAGTAGAGCATTTACAATGGTCTGGCTTTACTGGAATATATCATTTAACTTTATATAATCTCATAGGCTTATATATGGGTTTATTAATATAATAGGTTTGATTTTCAATGGATATTTTTCTTTTGTTTATGAGATATTTCTCAAGAAGTAGCTGTAACATATTTTTCACTCTTCCACTATAGGATTTTACTTTTTATACCTACTCAAATATTTTACAGGATGCTCAATCATTTTTAATATTGGGCCTCCTCTAATTTGAATGTGAGTTCAAAGAAACTTAGACTAAAATATAATATATTATTGAAAAATAAGTGAAGTCAGACTAAATATATTTTAGGAAAGAGTTTGGCTATTCTTTAAGTAATCACCTTTGATCTTCAATTTAGCATTGCCTCTTAGTCAAAAAAAAGGAAGGTACCTCTGGAAAGGGATCCATAAGAAAGTTTCAGAAACCAGAGACTATAAAACTAAAATATGACATCCCTAACACGCTCTAGGAGCTAGAAGCTTTAGCTCATTGTACAGCACCTGCTAAGCATGTGTATTTTGAACATAAGCACTGTATGTATATGTGCATGTATGTGTGTAAAAGCAGAAAAATAAATGTTCATGTTCCAATTTCTCCTATAATGACTCAAATACTTTCTTTAAATGTTTCTGACTAATCTAGTACATACAGTGGTAACCTTCTCCAAAGAATAAAGGTCTTCTATATATTTGCACAATTTTGCTACATGTCAAAACTTCCAGACAATCACATTCCTGATAAGTTCAGTGTTGCTGTTTGTGTACATCCAATATATTGAAGTTTAGATTTGGTTTATTTCCCTTTTCTGAAAATAAATTATCATCCTTGGAAATTTATCTCTCACTTTAATCATGACAACAGCTAATATTTTCCCAAATAAACATCATTCAGTATGCACTTCTTTTGTTGAGATAAAAAAGGCCACAAAAAGAAAATAAAAATCATCCATCTGAGCAGGCTAGAGCAAAGAGTGTTACTTTATTTTCTATAATATATTAATCATTAGAGCAAAAAATATTTATTCTATAATATTTCTGAAACATTCCATCTGAAGATGCAGATAGTATATTTATTAACTGTAACAGTGCAATAATTTTATATTTAAAATGTAAGTTACCATGATCATTTTTAAACAAAATTATTTTAACTGTTTTGTGTGTATGCTGTATTTGTGTGTGTATGTGTGTGTGTGTGTGTGTGTG
>LOJH01068897.1:0-10042 GCA_001685095.1 Ellobius talpinus
ATTATTTTTTTCTGCTGTGTAGTACTCCATTGTGTAAATGTAGCACATTTTCCTCACCCATTCTTCAGCTGAGGGGCATTTAGGTTGTTTCCAGGTTCTTGCTATGACAAACAATGATGTTATGAAAGAAAATCCAGCCTACAATCTACAACCCCAGAGAATCTAAACAACAAAGAGGACCCTAAGAGAGACATATATGGATCTAAACAGGAAGGAGAAAAAGACATGATCTCTTGAGTTAATTGGGAGTGTGGGGGTCATGGGAGAGGGTAGAAGGGGAGAAAGGTGGAAGGGACAGCAGCCGAGAAAATGTATAGTGCAATGAAAACAAAGAAAAGCAAACAAACAAAAAAAGTGATGGAAAGTCAAACAGTGATAGTGCTTGTGAAAGCAGATACTATGAGAAAATGTCAGCATGACGTCAACACTCTGAGGTGTTTAAGTATCACCATGCCACAGTTGTAATCATAAAAATTAAATGCCAAAACTATGAAGAAAGGATTTATACAGGGGAGAAAGTTTGGTTAAAGAGAGAGATAGACATAAACATTCACTTTCCTTCAAAACAATGATTTTTATAATTAATTTCTTGATAATGTGAGACTCCTTGTAATAGAATAGTCACATCATAATGGTGTCAAATGGTGGGATCAGAAGCAGTAGAGAAGACACTAAGCCATGTGTCACAACAGAAGAACCGTTAATTCTACCATGAGCAGAAACAAGTTAACACCGATCAAATTGAGAATCCAGCTAAGGCTCTATCAACAGAAGGAGCAGCAGGCTTTTATTTGACATTTTGTGGGGAGCTTAGAGTTTGGTAATTGCCCATTAGTCATGGTCATAGTTTCAAAAGATGTTTTACTTTCTGTATGTAAGCACTCTGGCCTTGCATGTGGTGGGCTAATGGACAGTTAGTTTAGGTACTGCTGAGTCCTAGCTGGAGCCATCGTGGTGCATCAACACCCCAGCTTATGAGGATACTGAAAGGTGAGCTGTGCTCAAGCTGCAAAGGATGTACAAGGACAGTGTAGAAGAAAACTATCCCCTCTGATGGGAAATAGCCCCCAGTTAACCCTGTGCCGAGGCAGAGCATTTCTCAAGTGTGTCAATGTATGGTGCTTAACGGAATCTGTTTCTAGGGATCTGAGGCAGTCTCAGGGATGGCATGATTATAAGGCCATCTGTTCTATTTTTGTCACCATTCCAGACTCTAAAGAGAGATTTAGCATAAGTGACCTTCAAGTTTCCCCCAAATACTCTATGCAATTATTATGATAACCATCAGATGGGTCATCTTATGGAAAAACAAATGGCTCAACTGCATGGCCTCCAAAACGATAGACTTCATGTTAAGCTATGAACAAGTGAAGAGACAAGGCTCCTTTTGGTTGCTTCAATGGCAGTTCTCCCCATTAATATTTGTATTAATTTGGTTCATTCATCAGAGACTCCTGGGCTCCAAACCTTCTGGCCTTGTAGCCTAATCTGGTGTTTTATGACAAAGCTGTTGATAGAAAATAGGTTGAAATGTCCATGTCTGCTTGCAGGGGAAATAGAGGCCGGCAAATCCATGGGGCTTGATAGGCAGACAGCTGAGCCTGTCTGGTGAGTTCCCAGGCAGTCAGAGACCCTGTCTTTAACAGAAGAAAGGTGGGAAGCTCCCAAAGAACTCTACCTGAGATCGTCTTCTGGCCTCCCTGTGCGTGTGTACTCAGGGTCACACACACCTCCACTCACATAACTACACACAGATACACATGCAAAAGAATACAAATAAAGGCACTTCTCATATATGTGCAGATCTCATTATTTTTCTTTACATTTTTGCAGAGATATTTGCTCTTAGGCTTGACTTTCTTGCTTGATCAGAATCAGTAAATAACTGTTAGTAAACTGATTATTTTCATGGAATTAATTTTACCAATGATCATGGGATGTCTTTTATTTTCTAGTGTCTTTTTCTTTCGAAGTTGATAGTAGAGGTCCTTTACTTCTTTGATTAGGTTTATTCCTAGATATTTTACTTTCTTTGAGATTATTTTGAATGGGAATGTGTCTATGATCTCCTTCTCTGTGTGTTTGTTGTTAGTGTAAAGTTATTATTTGTGCAATCCTGACACATTGCTGAATTTATTTATCATTTCTAGAAGTTTTCAGGTAAAAATTTTGAAATGTATAATGTATAGTAGCATGTCATTTGCAATTATTGAGAATTTGGCATCTTTCAGCATTTATATCCCTTTAATTTTCTTTTCTTGTCTTATTGCTTTGGCTAGTACTTCTAGCACAACATAGAGAAAAAGTAAAGACAGCAGATATCCCTGCCTCCTTCTTGACATCAGTGAAATTGCTCAAACTTTTTTCTATTTATGATGATGTTAGCTGTGGTTTATTTTTATATGCCTTTATTATGTTGATGTATGTTTCCTCTAGCCCTACATTCTCTAGTACTTTTATCATGAAGACTTGTTGGATTTTGCAAAAGGACTTTTCTATCTATTGAGATGATCATGTAATTTTTGTCTTTAAGTTTGTTTGTGTTATTTATTGACTTTGTATGTTGAACTATCCTTGCATTTCAAGGATAAAACCAGGTTGGTCATGGTGGATAATCTTTTTGATGTTTGTCTGTATTCTGTTTATTCTGTTTACAAGTATTTTTTGAGCAATTTTGAGTCTGTTTGTAAGAGATATTGACCCATAGTGTGGAAAATTCTCAAAAGGGAAAAATAAAACATATAGTATACCATATATCTTGGCATATACTCAAAGGACCCAACATTTTACTGCACAGATAATTGCTTAGTCACGTTAATTGTTATTCTATTCCCAATGACTAGGAAATAGAAACAGCCTAAATGTCCTTCAACCAACAAGATGATAATGAAACTATGATACATGTACGCTATAGAACACTGTTCAACTATAAGAAAAGTGAAATCAAGAACTTTTCAGGTAAATGGATGGAACTAAAAAATATCATACTTAGTAATATAACTCAGACCCAGAAAGACAAACATCACATGATCTCTTTTACTGGGAATTCCTAGCTCTAACTCTTCAGATGTAAATATATCTTCTGAAGTAACTGCAAAATCCAGGAAAGTAAAAAGGGATCATTGTTGAGGTAGGGTGAAGGGTGGGGCAATAGAGGTAGGGATAACAAGGTATAAGTCATCTTACTGGGAAATGGGAAAAGAAGGACATATAAGTAAGGAGTGGGGATAGAGGTAAATACAGAAGAAGGGGGGAATAACAATGATACCTGAAAAAGTCATAAAGAACCATACTGTTAATTATCTACCTAAAACATACAATATACATAAGCCTTTGTATAAATACACATCTATTTTAAATTAATTTTTCTCATTTAGACTGACAATGTTCCCTCCAGTATCTAAAGATCACCTACCAAAAACCTTAATGCCAGATATGAGAAGCCATCTTTGAGTTGTTGGTCAAGGTTGTCCAAGAGAGTCCCAAAACATTAGAGGTTATTGCTATTGTCCTCGGTTGCCTCTCCAAGAGGTGGAAAGTAAGTCACCATTCACTTCAGACACTGTGCCAAGATAGCCCTGAGCCTCAACTGGCTTGAATGCCTCCTTCATGAGGACTGACTAGCATTCACAGTACCATGATATACTATGCAAGTTTCCAAAGGATGGATGCTTCCTTCAATAATCCTACCCAGCTATGATGCCTATAAATCACAACAACAACCAGAACGGCACAATAATCCTAAAGTGTGGTAGTACCATGTATACCTCAGCAGTAACCAGTTGCTTTCTAATCATACATAATATAAGTTCAATATGAAGAAAATCATGCCTGATGCTAAAATCCTTCCCAATTATCCAGGGCCAGTGAAATCATGATTTTGGATGAGAACCTACAATCACCACTTTATTAAACAGTTATAGTTTATAACTACATTCTAAATAGTCCTCACCCCATCCCCCATTTAGGAAACTCCTCTTTGAAACAGATGGCCACCATTACAGAAAACCACAACCAATATAATTTCATAGTTGTGGGAGCCCAGACCCAGTGAATATGTCCACGAATGCTCCCACAGCTGAAGCTCAGGGAATATTGTGGAAGAGGGGACAGAAGGATTGTAAGAGCCAGAGGATTATGGTGTTTGCTGTGAGACTGTCTCCTAGTAATGTCAGAAGATATACCCATAATGTCTCAGCAACCTGACTGCCCAAACATGAGGTGAATAGGAAGAGTAGATATGTCAAAGTGAGCATGGAAAAGCCCAAGATGCCTCAACCCTACACGAAGAACTATAGGTAACTAAGTAAGGAATAGTGAATGTAAGAGAAATAGTCTTCCCCAGGGAAGAGCACACTAATTAGGTGTCTAATACCAAATGGTCAGCCCTGAAAACATAGATACATGTAACATTATATAGACTAATCATGTTGTATTTATGTATTTAGGAATACCTGGATGGATGGATGGATGGATGGATGGATGGATGGATATGTGTTATATGGGGTTTCTGTTGACTGAGGTTTCTGTCCTGCCTGGTTTCTGCAGTTGTTAAGTCCCAAAGAAATCACACAGAGATCTACATCAATTAAAAACTGATTGGCCTATTATCTCAGGCTTCTTATTAACTCTTATATTAGCCCATAACTTATATTAGCCTATAATTCTTGTCTGTGTTAGCCAGGTGGCTTGGTACCATTTTTGGCAAGGCAGTCACATCTTCCGTCCTCTGGGTCATGACTGCAGAATTCGCTTCCCTCTTCCCAGCATTCTCGTTGCCTGCCTCTACTTCCTGCCTGGTCTCCCCGCCAATACTTCCTGCCTGGTTACTGGCCAATTATCACATTATTAAAAATAATACAAGTGACAAGATAAAAGACCATTGTCCCACAGCAGGGGTTTCTATTGCTGTGATGAAACACCATGGCCAAAAGCAAGTTGGAAAGGAAAGGGTTTATTTGGCTTACACTTCAAGATCATAATCGATCACTGGAGGAAGTCAGAATGGGAACTCAAGCAGGGCTGGAACCTGAAGGCAGGAGCTGATGCAGATATCATGGAGCAGAGCTGCTTTCTGGTTTGCTTTCCCTTGGTTTGCTCAGCCCAGGACAGCAAAAGGAAAAGATATGAGATTCTCAACTACTGTGGGCATCATAATTCACACCCCCACGGTAGCCAAATGTGCTGTTATTCTGTGCAGTGAAGATCATTCTATTTCTGAGCCACATAGTTTAGTGGAGGTGGAAAAAATCCACCTTATGGATGCTCTGAAGGCCAATTTTACCCATTCCATAGCTCTGCCACACAGTGCTGTGTTCACCACAGGTGAACCACCACTATCCAAACATAATCTTTTGCAAATCTAGGAAGAATTATGAAAATCAGATTGTAGAGTACAAAATGAAATGTATATGACATACCTACTAATACATACACTGAGGTACCCACCAAGTTTCCAGGTGGCTATTTGGTGACTAAGATAATTTTGGTCAATAGATACAGCTGGGTTCCTAGATTAGCTCACAATACCCCCACTGGAGGACCAGAAAGGAGCCTCAAGATAGTAATTAAAAATAGCATTTGAAGTCTCAACCTTCATATTAGAAAGCTTGGAGCCTTCTAACAGAGAAATAGGTACAGTTTTCAAATTAATGTGGATTTGTGGTTCGAGGGGATGAACGGGTGTTTCTCAGTAGCTACTGGTATTTTTTGGTTTTGATTTGTTTTTAGGAAAATAGTAACAATAGTCTTTCTGGACCTCTGCTTTAGTAATCGTATTTTCACTGGAATTAAAAAGAAAACAGATTAAGGCCCTCAGGTAGCACAGTGATTCACCATGGGGGGGAAACCTGATTGAATTCCCACACTAGTCTCTCATTGTGATCTAATTCTCTGTAGGTGCCAAGACCTAGTTAAATAAGCTTTTCATTTTTTTTTTTCATTTTATAAGAATTGATGGAGTAATGCCTCAAGATGATCATTGAACTTTTGTTATCTTAATTGCACGGCTGTCGATATTTTTGTAGGGATTCATTAGACATTGCTCTTGATACAAAATAAAGATTGATTTTTCTCTCAGCCCACGATCATTCAGTTTAGAGTGTGAATGCTTAGAACTGTACTTTGTTTCTTAATAGGATTATACCTCACCTTTTGATGTATGTTAACGCCAAACGCTTTATTCTTGGCTTTATGCTTTTAATAGCTCATTTTGTTGCCACCTGTAACTGTTTATTTTTCCCCCTCTGTTAATGCATACAAATATTCTAGATTCTAATGATTTCTCATTGGCCTGCCGTCTCCTAGAAAAATCATATTGAAAATAAACTTAAAAGGGGAAAAAGTACAATCTTGTGTAAAATAAATCCACCCTAGGAGAAAAAGAGAGACAATGTGCAATACTCAGTTGAAAAAAATGCATTTTCCTGGCACTTATGCCCAGGGGTGGGCTGTGTGGTCATTTGTAATCTCAATTTTTTTTCATAATGAGGCAAGCAGAAAACAATAGTTGAGACAATGATAAAACTGAAAATTTGGTGTTGTATCTTGCCTTTGTTTCAATTGAGACACAGCTGAGGTTTTCTGCTTTTAAAAAAATGTATGGAAAAGAAGGGGAAATGAATTATTGCCAGAAAAATAAATACAATGATGACTGAATGTATACATTAAATTATCTTCCAAGGGGCTTTTGTGCAAAGGCCCATCTGATAGTGCACTTCAATGCATTTACATCTCGGAATTTTAAAAGGCCTGTCTATCAGTGGGCTTTCTGAATGGGTTTTCAATTGCACAAATGGTCTTCATCACATGAAAAGCAATACTGTGTTTTGAAAAGGCAGCGTACTTATTGTACTGCCCACATGGGACTATCAGGGCCTATTGGCTATCAACAATTTCCTTTGAAATGAAAAATATTGTTTGTATCAAAGAACTGTTTGAGCCTAAAGGAAAACCTTTGCAGCCCGCCAATCATCCCCATATCCCGAGGATTATATTGTTGGGAATTTTATACAATTTACATGCAGAAGATGACAATGACTCTGGGGTGTTAGAGAACCCTACGGGTGTTTTCACTCCGCTTGGGTTGCCTTTCTTGACACCGCTGACATCAGAATCTGCCTGCAATGGGAGGGACCGATGTCCTCCTATTTTTAGATAGCTGCTTTTGTCCAGCAATTGTTACTGTCAGCGGTGACTTGAAATGCCTCTTCCTTCCTGATTTCAGAAAGAAAAAAAAAATCACCTTTCTCAGCTCAGCGGGAGATTAAGAAAAACAGTTATTACAAACGTCTGCCAGGATTACAGGTTTGGAAAAAACAGCAAATGAAATAATGTCCTAGATCCTCAGAGTGGCTCACTGGGCTACTAAATTCCCAGGAACAGAAACACAATCAGGATATTTGAGAGGCAGTATTTTAGATATTTGTTATTTTTAACTGGTGGCAGTAGAAAAAGCTTCCTCATCCTCATCCATTTTTAAATCACGAAGTTGAGCTGGGATGTCAGTCCAAAATGTATTCTTTATTTTAAAAAAGAGAAACCCAGCATCTATGATTTCTTTACAACCTACTTATGCCATAGCAGAAACTACTCAGGAGATACAGACATGCCAATGTCATTCAACAATGTATCTGTCTAGCTAGTATGTGAGAGTAAGTTATTGCAAAACCTGATAGGAGCAGATGTATTATTTGATAAATAGATAATGGATATTTAGTGAAGGGTTAAGTGTCACCAGACACTCGTGGGGTCTCTGAGGCGTATTTGTAAAGGAGCTCTTATCTCAGCCTTGCTGAAGATTAATTCTGATTATTAACAGAAAGAGACATTTCATTTTAATCCAAAATATACACACTTGATATTTCAAAAGCTGAAAAGCAGAAGGAAATAAATGGAAAGGGGATTAGTACTGCACCGAGAATATTGCTGTTCTCATTTATAAAACAAAACATGTGGACACCGGGAGTATTCACTAGGGAAAGAATGGTGACTGGTGGAATACTTCCGTGTTTGGGGGAACATACTTAGCTATATCTAATAAATATTTATAATCACAAATATATGTGAAAACATTTTGGTACACACAGATCACCTATATATGTAACATATAGTTGAGATAAAAAGCAGTACCTAAGTATTTGATGATTTGAATTTTTTACAATTTATTATTATTATATTATATTTTCAAATTTTCAAAAGAACACAGAGTGACCACGAAATTACCCCAAATTCTTCATTCCCTCAGACTCTGTCCTTAAATCCCAAGATGTGCCAAGTCATAAGCATTGGTTGAATCAACACAGGGACAGCTTCCTCACTGACCCATTGAGTGTCTAAGCTGTTGCCGGAAGCTGTGATGACCGAAGGATTGAAGGGCATCAAAATGGGAGGACTCAATCTATTCATTCCACTTTTCTGCCTGACAAAAGAAAAAAATTCACATTACGTAGAGTTGAGTTGATAGTGGGAAAGAAACCAGTGTAATATCTGGTAAGCTGTGGAATTCCCAGGGTTCTTGACTAGAGAGGAAACAACGTCATAGAAGCAGATATTTAGAATAGAAATGGGTGGAGAAAGAACAGGGTGGAGACCATTGCTCAGGTACAGAAGTTGGGCCAATGAGTGAGCCAGAAACTAGGAGTCAGCCAATAGCTCACCTCTGACTCAGCAAAGCTCTCTTCTGTCTTCTTCCTTGCTGGTTTTTATTTACTCACCCTGTTTCTGACATCCCCGATGCTTGAAACACATAGGGTTCTTACAAGAGGAACGTAGTCAAAACACTTCGTGGGCAGAGGTGAGTGAGAAGACTGACTTAGAAATCTGTGGAAGGAAGATGAGGCTGGGCCCAGACATTGAGGAGGAAGCTGCAGATACCTACAATCCTTGACCCTTCTCTTCTTGTTAAGTGTGGTTGGACTGTGCAGGGTGTCCCGTGGGCTCCTGTGTTCCCAGCTGATGGTGCTGCCTTAGAAGGTTGTTGAATGGGTAGGAAATAGAGACTCAGAAGGAGGGTTGGGTCATTTGGGGTAGACCTTCGCATTTTGTCACATGGCCCTCTTCTCTACTTCCTTGTCGTAGATGCAATGTCACCCATCGCCTTCTGCCGGCCACCACGGACTATACCGCTCCAGATTGGAATCCATATCAGAACTCGTCTTTAAGTAGCCTTTGTCGAGGATTTTTTTGTGTGTGACAACAATGAGAAAAATCACCAATATGGTAAGAAAGAAGCCTGAGGCAAAAAGCACAGCCCTGGTTCAACCCAGAATGTTCTATGCTCTTCCTTCATTGGGGGTGTGGGATTTACAGTGGGTGGTAGAGGTCGGAGGGATTGATGTACCAAGAACGTGTTGGGAAGAAGAACTATGAATATATTTCTAGGAAAATGCTGACAGGACAGGGAGTTGGAAGGCAAGGACACAGGCATGAACTGATAAGGACATGAATGGCAGGTTGAAGTGGAAAGCAAGAGGAGACTGTGTATCCGTCAGGGTCTACAGACTTCAATTACCCTTAAGTTTATGCTGACAAGTGTCTTCCTGGAAATAATTATGCTCTTTTTATCTTTTTTCCCCTTCCATTTTGGTTTTTTTTTCTTTGTCCTGCTGATCCTTTGGTCATTGGTGATGAACTCAATGCTACTCGCACTTCATCATCAGACCATTTAATTTGTAGAGTCATGGTATCACAGCTTCTGGGATTACATTGAAAAATGGAGTTTCCCATGGGTTCAATTTAGATCTCCTGCAACTGTGCTAGGGGGTCTGGGTGGAGGTGGGGCTGGGGGTGGGACATTGTAAATGAAATGGTGAATAACTACAGCATTGTTTTACTTATAGGAACAAAGCATTCCTACACAGAGTCCCCCTTTCTCTATGTTCCTTCTTCATCATGGTTGACAGGCTCAGAAAAATAGAACAGCTTTTGTGGCTTCCAAAGTGAAAGCTATAAATTGGAGAGGAAGCAGAACTTCTAGGACTAAGGGTAGCATGAAGGGGCCTGCTTGTTGGGGTTTCTGTCCCACCCAGTACCCCACAGCCAG
>LOJH01068899.1:0-10042 GCA_001685095.1 Ellobius talpinus
TGCTGGTGGGAATGCAAGCTGGTACAACCCCTTTGGATGTCAGTGTGGTGGCTTCTCAGAAAAATAGGAAACAACCATTCTCAAGACCCAGCAATACCACTTTTGGGCATATACCCAAAGAAAGGATGCTCAATTATACCACAGGGACATGTTCTCAACTATGTTCATAGCAATATTGTCTGTCATAGCCAGAACAACTTAAATGTCCCTCAACCAAAGAATGGATAAGGAAAATGTGATACATTTACACAATGAAGTACTAGCAGAAAAAAATGACACCTTGAAATTTGCAGGGAAATAGATGGATCTAGAAAACACCATATTGAGTGAGGTAACGCAGACCCAGAAAGACAAATATCATATATACTTACTCATAAGTGGCTTTTAGACATAAAGCAAAGAAAACCAGCTACAATTCACAATCACAGAGAACTTAGACAATAATTAGGACCTAAAGAGAGACACACATGGATCTAATCTGCATGGGAAGTAGAAAAAGACAAGACCTCCTGAGTAAATTGGGAGCATGGGGACCATGGGATAGGATTGAAGGGGAGGGGAAGAGAGGAGAGCAGAGAAAAATGTATAACTCAGTAAAATCAATAATAATATTTAAAAAGTGGCACCACTCTAATATCTGCCTACCTTGTTGCATAGCTGTGTGTGACAGCTTACTGAACCTGTATGTTTCCTTACGACATTTGTCTTCCTCAAAGGATACCTTTTTGTTATCAAGCATCTTAACAAATTCTAAATCCAGGATAATTTCATTTCAAGATCTCTTGATGCATTTCCAAAGCATGTATATTTCTAAATAAGCTCTCATTCCAAATAAGTTTTAGACATAAATTTTGTGACATACTACCGGGGAAGACAACTGATCAAACAAATGTACCTTTGGTAGGCTGTTAAAATGGGCTTTCTAATACCTTCTGATGTCTAGACATTGGCGTATTCATATGTCTCTACCACAAGAACTGAATCTCTTTGGTGAGAAACTAAGTTCCAAGAAGGTGAGGATGCTGAGGGACTAGCTTCTCTACTTACCTTTAAGAGTGAGTCTCTCAACCTTAATTCACAGGCACGAGGGTCTAGAGCAAATGACCCTTACAGCCTGATATGAAGGAGGCAGCCTCAGAGAAAGTGACAGACATTGATCCAGTTCTTCCTTCAGGGGTCATGAGAAAACTGAAACAGTGATGTCATTTTTGTACAGTATAGACCGACTGGCATCACAAAAGAGTTGAGAGAACATTCTTCCCATATAGTGGAGAAATAGGTTCATATCTGGATATTAGAAAAAAGTGACAGTATAGTAACCTGAAATAATGAGAAGATGGCTGAAGAAAAATGAAAACAGAAAAAAAAACACTCACATTGAAGGTTTGGTGAAAGAAAGACAAGCAAAAAAATGAAGAGTGACTGCCAATGTAATTTGCTCATCAAACTTTTATAAGATTACTACAGTACCAAAGAGGATTACCATTATAATAATCATCATTATAGATAATAAGATCTTCCCAAACCAAGCAATACTCTTAGAACGTGTGAACGAACATTCACTGAGAGTTTTAGAACAAGAGTTGAGTCTTTTACTTGGCACAGTACGTGCAGTTATTAAACACAGAAAATGGGTGTTAACATCTAGGTGTGCTGTAGGAAATCCTACATCCAGTAGCCTTTAAGTTCCCTGTCCACTTGGGCGTGCCCACTTATACTATAAATGCCTATGTAAAGCACACTCCCTCTCTCTTCCAGCTGCTGGATTCAGTTCCTGTTCCCCATTCGTGCAGAGAACTGTGGTCTGTGGGTCTACCCCTAAATAAATAACCCTTTATCATACTCAATTCTGAGCTACTGTGGGATTTCTTTTTAGAGTCCATCTTCACAGGCATATCTGCCGACTCAGGAATTTTCACACTCCCTATGGAAAATGTCAACCTCAATTTGGAGCCTAGAATTCATATTTGCAAAGATACTATTTGAATTTCTTTGGGTTTCTGTTAGCAATGCTTTGCAAAATAATTACTATGAGCCTGAATAAACATCATGAAATTAATGAATTATTAAACAGTATTCTGGAAAATACACTTCCAGCAAATGCTGGTACAAATATCTTATTTGCTTAAACAGACTGAGTTATGTGAGAAAATCAATATTTTAATGTTATTGAAGCACCAAGTAATCCCACTAGTTCAAAAAGCCTTTGAAATGTGGTTATCGCCTTTTCAGACTGTGACACACATCAGATTCTTCGATGTCTGTATTGTTTAGGGTAAGTGTATGGCTTCCCTAATAACACTGATATAAGTAACACAATTTGTTTCTCTACCAGAAAACTATCCTTCTGTGATGTAGGAGGGTCATCTTTCTTATGTGTTACTTTCATTGGTTAATAAAGAAACTGCCTGGCCCTTTATATCTAGCCTCTTCTTGGCTACCTCTCATATCTTGTTTAAACCATATTTAATAATCTATGTATAATTACGGGTCATGGCTTACCAGAAAGATTCTAACCTCCATCCATCTTGGGTAGGAGAAACATGGCGTCTGTCTGACTCGGTTTTCTTTCTCCCAACATTCTGTTCTGTAAGACAGATGACCCTCCTACGTCACTTCTGTGACTCTGTGGCTTATGTGGTCATTCTGTGATGAAGAGAAAGGTATCTTATGCTCTAATTACCCAGAAGCCACTAAGCATAGCAATAGCCTATTCAAATAAACTCACTGATATTTGAGGAAGCATGTCCTCATTTTATTTTTATGTAATATTTTTTTATGAAATTATAATGTAATTACATCATTTCCTTCTTCCCTTTCCTCTTTACAACCCTTCCCCTGCACCCCACTTCTTGTTCTTTCTCTCTTTCAAATTCATGATCACGTTTTCTTTAATATGTGTTTACATACACACATACTCATATATATATAATATATATTATATATATTTCAAAATACATAAATACAACCTTCTTAGTCTGTCCAATGATACCTGTAAGTATGTAATCTCATGACTGACCCTCACTTAGTATTGGATAACCAATTTGAGGACTCTTCTCTGAGGAAGACTATCTCTTCTGCTCTCAGCATTTCCCTCTTGCCCATAGTATTTTGTCTAGGGTTAAGGTTCCACAAGCTTTTCCTTTTTCATAACATGTCAGTTGGTGTACTCATTCAGGTTTTATTTAGGTAGACATGTTGATTAGCTTTCCTGGATGTAGCCTCTTGGATATTTCTGGAAGGCTTAATCTCACAGCAAACTTCTTGTTCCTCTGCTTCTTACAATCTTTCTGCCCTCTCTTCTCCTGTGACCCCTGAGGCTTACGTGCAGAAATGTTGTACATGTCTCTGTCATGCCTGGCTACAGCATGATCTCTTGTTCTCTACATTTTGATCATTTGTGGTTTTCTGCAATGGCCTCTGTACAAAGAAAGTTTTCTCTGATGAGGGGTGATATCTACATTTATCTGTGGGCATAAGGAGAAATATTTAGAATGTAGGTAGAGGTCATGCTGGCTTAGGAAATCAGTGGGTCTAAGCTCTGCTCCAAGATCCACGACTACTAGTCCCAGGCAGTTTGCTAGGTTTTAAGCACTTTTTTGTGCAGGTCTTAAGTTCAATTAGAGAGCTTTTAGTTACTGCTAAAGTATGGCTGTGACAATTGCATACTTAGGGTTATCAGGCCATGCTGGTTGTTGATGTGTTCCATAGGTGTCATAGCTGGGTAGGGCTGTTGGTTTCTTTCCTTGCTTGGAAGCTTTCACAGAGACTTCTGGTACTAAGAAAACTAGTTCTCAGGAAGGAAGCTTTCAGATCCGAACCAACTCAGGTTTTCTAGGTTCTGTTGCCAAATCACATGGTATCTTCAGCAATTACTTTCCACCTCTGGGAGGCAAACAAGGAGCACACTCCTTTGAAAAGATGTGATTTCATTCTGTTTTTGTTGCATGTAAGAGATGATTGACACCTACCAGGGATGAGAAAGCTTGTCGGTACACGGTTGCCTGAGCACCCAAGGAGTCAATTATGATGAAAAGGAGAAAGAGTGGGAGAATTAGAAGACCAGCAACCACTACTGTTAGAGTCTGGAGGGATCAGGTCACCATAAGGAAAGTTTCACAGTAAAAATTGGCAGCTTAGAACTAATAGAACTTTGTGGTTTGTCACTCAGAAAGAGGACATGAAGTTGGGAAAGGAATGTGCAAATGAATGGGGGGTAGAGAGAAGAAACGGGGTAAATTTGTTTATAATTTATTGTAATGTGTGTGAAATCATCAAAGAATGAAAAGACCATTTTAATGAAAAAGGTGACTAGTATATGAAATAGAAAAAATTTAATGTAGACAATAAATAATATGCGTGGAAGAGAATTTATATAATTCTAGTACTAATAAAATTAAGAAAATGCATTTACTCCTGAACAAGTACATAAGAAATTGGAGTAAAGAAAAGAAAACATTAAACAATCACAAATGATTAATATAGTATAGACATATATGATCAAACATGCTAGTTAAAATGCAAATTTAAGGAATAAAATATTGCTAAACTCTCACTATATTAAAAATTAAATAAATGTTTTATACTTATTCTTTCAAACACCTGGGAAAAATATACTTAGTTGCTACTGGGGAAAGAGATACTGGTACAAGTTTTGAAAATAAGTCTGGTAGCAAGTAGGAATTGTATGGTTTGTGTTCCTTTTGACTTCATAACTAGGATTCTACTGCATATAAACAAGAACCAGTTGAGAAACCCATGTGTGCTAAGGTACTCAACACAGTTATATTTGTAATGGTGGAGCCTGTAAAACAAGCAGTTGATGCACTTTGGTGACTAGGTGAATAAGTTACCAAGCACTTATGCTTAAAATGCTATATTGATGATAAAGCTGTAGTTTTAGCCTTTTAAGAACTTCAATGAGAAATCTGCTCAGCAAGTATGATGCAGTATAAATATGCATGGAACACGTATTCCGTAAGTGGATTTCCTTGATTTTTCTAGAAATATGTGTTCAAGTCCAATTCCTGAAATGTATGAATGTGCCATGTTTGGAACTGGGTCATTGCACATTTATGAAGTTAAGAAGAAGTTATCTGAATTAGAGACCTGATGTGGCAGGTACCTTACAACAGCACTGTAAGATCCAAACAGCAGAGAACACTGTGTTAGGGTGGTGGCCCAGGTTGGAGGGAGGTGTCTGCTACAGAAGTGATTCCCAGCAATCCTGGAAGCTGAGAAGAAAGCATCAGACAAGCATGAAATAGGGTTTTCTGCCTCTAGAGCAGGAAGAACATGTATGTTTTGTGTTAAGCCCTACCCCAAGAAAGCCAATATAGCATCCATGATTTTTCTACATAAACAACAGAACACATGCAAGGAAAGAACAAATGGAGACTTCAGCAAAATTCTGAAATTCAAGCAGAATTTAGAAAAGTAAAACAAGTAATCTTAGATGAACATGTATAACTATAATTATTTAAAAATAAGTAACTTAAACACAAACAAGTATGTGAATTTTACTTTCAAACATTGATGTTTGCCTATAATGCCGGCACATTCATCTGAATTTATCCCTTTTTCTTTGTTTCCAGTATGAGGATTGAAAACTAGAACTTTAGGCTTAAGAGAAAAAAAATTCACCTACTGAGCTACATTTCCACTTACTAGCATGGCTTTCATTATATGCTAAAGTGTGCTACACTAGATTGCATTTTGAATTAAAACAAATATAAATGGATAAGAATGAAAATTATTTCAAAAGTTAAACTTAGAGATTTCAGCATTCAATCCTTTATATAAATATGACAATAGTCTGCTCTTTAAAATACTTGACTATACAGTTTGTATATGGAGGTATGTATAAATCTTACTACAGTTATAAAATAAGTAAGTAATAAACTTTAATACATAAAGTAGTAATAAGAAACACTTTTAACAGTTACTAAATATATTATTATATGTATTAAAGATTAAGACATTAAAATACTTTCCATATTTTTAAATAATTTTCATATTTTCCCTCTGAATTAGTGGAATGAGTATTCATTACACATTGTTACTACTTAGTAACTGATCCAACAAATTCGGAAAGACTAGATTTACCATTCACAGGTAAACAGGGAGGATGGTTGTGGTAGTAACTGAGCATTTGCCAACAATACTCTTTATGTCAACTTAGAATGCAAAGAGACACCACTAAATCATACAGACAGATACAGCAGATATCTAGACCAATTAGTCTTCTTATAAAGCTAGTGGCAGAGCACAGTCACCAAAGCTAATGTGTGTGTCATTATACCAGCCCAACTGTTGAGAGACGGTGCATAAATTTCACAGGATATTTTATGTTGAACATCTTTTACTACATCAATAAGTCAATTCCATCCAGCAGGAAAGACATATCTACTTGTGTTCAATTCTTAAACATAAGACACATCAGCCCTAAGAAGTAATAACCTAAAAGCAAAAGACTTAGATGATCTCACAGCTTTACCAATATGCAGAGTGATTGAGGTGCCCCTAGAGTGAAGTAAAAATATTTTAATGGAAGCGTAATAATTGATCAAAGAGACACTCAAGCCTCCTGAGTCTGCAGTGAGGCCCTTCCAACTCCTTAAATCTGCCATAAAGCTCTAATGGACACCCAGGGGGGCACTTCTAACAATTTATTTTATTTTAAGTGAATTACAGGATCTTAAATTACTATAGAGAGAGCCCAGTCACTTGCAATATTAGCCTGTGTTTTCTGGTTTTGATTGCATTATTGATTAAACTCAAGTTTTTCGTTCTTAATAATTTTATGATAAGCAACAAACAGCTAACAGACATGTCAATGAATAATTCCACCAGTAAGCAATGCTTGTTTATGAGCAGGCTTGAAATTTTAGCACGAACATGGCATTCATAAACATTGGTTTCAGCTCTCAAAATGTTTTCTTGTTGTCTCTCAAAGATTATCTCAAACTGGCTTTAAAATAATCTGACATCTATATATTAGTGATGCTAACATACACTATTCACCCACCACAAATTTAAGCCAACATGCTGGCATTTGAACAGAAACTGATCATTATGGAACTCTCTGATAAGTTATTCTAGTTTCTTAGGAAACCTCAAATAGTCATTGACAAAGTAAATCTATTGCTTTGGAAAATATGGAGAGGTTACTTCCAATTAGACTATTCGAATACACAAATGGCTTCAAACTGCACCTAGACCAAACTCTTGGGAGAGATCTTCCATTAGCTACTATCAAAATATAGATGACTATACTTAAACTTATTTATTCATGGGTATCATTTATTAAACCAATCTACTTAATATTACTACTAATTATTATTGTATCTCTATGTGGCATGCATGTGTGTTTGAGTGCATTTGCATGTGTGCCTTGCTACACATGACCATGTACAGAGGACAACTTGCAGGAGTCAGTGCTTTCCTTCATTCCTGGGTTCCAGGATGATCTGAGTTGGCACCAAGCAGCCAGACCAGCTGAATCATCTCTCTGGCTTTGAAGTCTATTTCCCCCCCAGGCAGCATTTCTTTGTAGTTTTGGAGCTTAAAAGTCTATTTTTTTAAATTGCAAGATGATGGGGGAAAAGGTATATCGTAGGTAGGGGGATGGAGCAGGGAACAGGCAAGGAGAGAAGGGAAACTGTGGTCGGTATGTAAAAATAAATGAAAATTTTATTTAATTAAAAAAATAATGGGATGAATATGACCAAAATACATTGTATGAATTTGTCAAAGAACTGATAAAAATTGGATAAAAAGAAAAGTAAAATAAAATTAGAAACTCAATCTCTTTCTTTTTAGGGGGCGGTGGGGTGGTGTTTTCAAGACAGGGTTTCTCTGTAGCTTTAGAGCATGTACTGGAACTTGCTCTGTAGACCATGATGGCCTCGAACTCACAGAGATCTGCCAGTCTCTGCCTCCTGAATACTGGGATTAAAGGTGTGTGCCACTATTGCACTTCAGCATTCAAACTTTTTTTTGGTTCAAATGTTTATTGTATTAATCCTTACTTCCTTCATTTCAAATTTGACTTTTTTTGAGATATCCAACTTCTTAAGAATCATATAATATTCTTATTTGTGAATTTTACAGAATCTGGCACTAAGGTACATTATAGATCAACAGAGAAGCACTTGACTAGTAAGTCCAGGGTTTGATCTCTAGTAATGTGATACGTATATAATGCATTATATATACATAATGCAATATATATGAATTCATTTATGTATATATGCACAAAATTATAAGGCATACAAAGCAAATTCACTTTAATTATCTACACATATAATATAAAATATATGTATAGTATTTTTATATTATATATATATATAATTGCTTGATGAATCTCTGTCAGTCTACATGGATTTGATGTCATTCCCACAGTCAGGGTACTGAAATATATCACTTCCAAAATTCTCTTGTCCCTTTGTACCCAGGTCAAAATAATCTGCTCCCTCATCACTCTTTCCTGGAAAACATAGATATGTATGTAAATGAAAGTAAGAGCTGTTTAATAAAGAGAAATGGAGTGCAAAACCATGGTCAAAGAGATATAACCCTCTCAGTACACAGCTGATGCTTCTGAGGACTCATATTTTTTTCAATGTTTAAATGAAGGGGCTATAGTCACATAGGGTAAGTGATGACTTCTAGCTTCACATATTTGCGTACAAACCTGTTGCTAGTATCCATTAAAATTTACCACTGTCTGATCGGCTTTTGAGACATCTGATGGGGTATCCACAATAGGGCATAATTAATGAAATTATGCTCTCTGTTTCCAGATGAATTCCTAACATAACCTCAAAGGAAATTATTCCAATAAATTCTTTTAATTTGATGTGAACTAGCAGCAATTACAATTTTGATTTCATCCTAAATATCCTTGGAAGAATATTAAAAACTAATTATAAAAAAGGCAAATACCATGAGAGGCATTTAAATGAGCATCAAAGTAAATGTGAATTTGAAGAGATCAAAGGCGTTTTCAGCACTTGCACATGTAGTCTGATAACTAAAATATTTCTTACCTTACTTTAGGCAACAACTCTTTTCCATTTGAGCAGTGTTTTATAACATTGAAATCCCCTATTTCAAATGTCACTAAACGTTTTAAGAGTATAAAGTCTCAGAAAATTTATTACTAGAGACAAAACTATGTGACATACCTAACCTATTCATTTTAACTATAAAGACCCTTAAAATGTTAAGAAATAGGGAAAAGAAGAGAATATCAGGTCTAAAGAAAATGGATCAGTTGTGCTAATCTTAGACAAATGAGATGTCTAAAAGTTTATCAGAGATACATGCAGAAAGACATAACTTGATAAAATCCTCCAGTAATACATGCAACCATAGAGTTACGTACCCCTACAAATGAACATTAATATGTATGTTTTTAGTAAGACAAAAATTGACATCCTCTAAAATGAAATCCAATGATTTTACTGAAAGAAATACTAGAGGCAATTATGAATATCCCTCATGAATATGTATGAAAATTTTAAAAGTTAATGGTCATCCACAAATGAGGCACCTCTATCAACCTCTGCTCCAAGGCTTAGAGAATGGCAAAGAAGAGGAGGCAGAAAGAAGGTAAGGACTTGGGGGATGGGACTTGAGGACTTGAGGAATGCTGTCAAATTCTCTTTTCAGGATGTGCCATGGCCATTCCTGTCGGGAAAACACAGCAGTTGGAGTTACCTACACAAGATCCAAGTTGAGCCAAGAATGAGGCGTAAATGTGGAGGCACTCTCCAGGCCCAGCTGCTTGTTATGGACAATTGGTCATTGATAGCTCCTGTGGGAAGGGAAATTATTCTTCCTAGAGAGTGTGGTCTCAGGTTAATTTTCCCATGCTCCAATGTCCACCACCTTCGTGTGCACCCCCTCCCCCACATTGGCAGCTGTAATAGAATTTAGAGGATTATTCAGAGAGAAAGAAAGGAAGGAAGGAAGGAATATAGAAAGAAAGAAAGAAAGAAAGAAAGAAAGAAAGAAAGAAAGAAAGAAAGAAAGAAAG
>LOJH01068902.1:0-10042 GCA_001685095.1 Ellobius talpinus
CCCACAGGGCAGGGAACCCTGACTGCTCTTTGGACTGGAGAGGGAGGGGGGAGGAAAATGGGAGGAAGGGAGGATGTGGAATTTTTAATATTTAAATAAATTATAAAAAAATGTTAAAAAAATTCCACAAATGAAAGTAAATTATTAACTATTAAAACTAATTTGATCAAGAATTATTTCTAATAATTTTCTTTTACTTGGTTCAACTTTTAGTAAAGCTGTATTCTGTCCATTTTTAAGTGATAATATTTTTATCTAGGTGGAATTTCCTAACTCATATTTAGATTATTATGAAAAACTTAAAATACAGAAATGTATTTAATAGATAAAAACATAAAAATAAAAAATACATAATAGAAATTATGATTTCAAAATTTAGATGAAGTTATTTTGATTGGTGAATATCTAAAAATGCTTTAAATATATCTCTAGTAGTAGCAATAGATGAAAGAAACAAATGACGAGATTCAATTAAATAACAGATTAATTTCTATATACCTAATTTCCAGTCAGTTATACTAACAAGCATTTTACAGCCCTGACTGCCTATGTCAATGAAAGAAAATAAACTAAAATGTCTTCACTTCCAAAAAACAGATTAAAATAATCAAATAAGCTCCTTGACTTTAGGGGGAAAAAAGATTTCAGCAAAATTATCCAATTTGAAAGCAAAACTAAGGAAATAGCTAACATAGTTTGCATTCCAAAACAATAGTACACTCTGAAGCATATTAGTAAACCCAATAAAATTAATTTAACAAAAATAACTGTAAAGTCTGTGCTTTAAAACAAAACAGAACAGAACAAAAGAAACAAAAACCTTGGGGATGGAGAGACAACTAGGTGGCCAGAAACAGTCTTTTCTACAAGGCCTGAACTCCAGCTCTGGGGATCTCATGTTCAGACCTCCATGGCACTGCGTGCACACACACACACACACGCACACACACACGTATGTACACAATTAAAAAACAGAAACAAATCATTACCAAAAAGGCTTGTACAAAATGACAGGTATGAGTTAACCGCAGACTGCAAAAAGACAGGTTAATGGAATTCGAACCTTATCTTAATATGCACCAACAATTGGTAGAAACTAGAAAGGAAAAACACCTTTAAAGAGGAGCAAGAGGAGACAAGCCATGAGCAATGACTGAAAGGGTCGGGATGCACACCTAGGAAAAGACTCCAACACTTCATCTGTCGGGTACTGGAAGGCTTCGTTTTACTTGACGTGACTTCAGCATGTCATGTTACATGGATGGGGCAAAATTTAACTCAATATGTTGAAACCCATTTTTGTAACAATTTAGAGTTATTTAAAAATGTTATGAGGAATGGCAGGATGGGTAAGTAGTAGGTAAAGGCATGTGCTACATAAGCCTGCTGACCTAAATTCAATAGCAAGAAC
Source organism: Ellobius talpinus (assembly GCA_001685095.1). NCBI lineage: Eukaryota > Metazoa > Chordata > Mammalia > Rodentia > Cricetidae > Ellobius > Ellobius talpinus. Next base: position 1,412 of record LOJH01068902.1, read on the forward strand.
CCACATAAAGGCTGAAGGAGAGAACCAACTCCAGTTATCGTCTGAGAGCCATGTACATGCAAAGGCACATGCATAGACACACTCACACATACCATATACAAAAGCACATAATAACAATAATAAATTGAAAATTGAAAGCAATTCAACATAAATCTTAAAAAAGAAGAGAAAAGCATTATGGTCTGGGATACGTATCTCTTGGGGTTTAGGAACTGGGCTTCTATGATCACGGAAGGAGGAAAGAAGGGAGTGTTGAAGCTGGATGCATTTTAGAGGCTTTATTCACTGAAGACAAGTTTAGACAACTCCTCCCAAGTTCAAAAACAGGCAATCTGCTTCTTACTAAAATGTGGCCAGAGGGAATAAATACCTTCCTTCAAAACTAGAAAGCAACTGAGACTAGGAAACAGGAGTCTGAAACTCAGTCCCCTGTATTTAGGAAAACACTGCAAAATGTCCCCATTCCATACCTGTCATGAAAGAAATTATACTGCCCACTAATGTTACTTTGTAACTAAGTAAAGGACACAGTGGCAGACTCACCTATAGATGTTGAACCTAAGGCAACCTCTAGCATAGATGTCACCAATTCTCCTACCATGCACCCCTCAAACAAGATAAACTGCATCTCCACAGTATGTCTGGGCAGTTCCCTCCTGTACACTGAGGACCAGTGTTCCAAGGTTTCCAGATTAAAATGAGGTGGTATAAAAGGATGTCATGGAAACACCTTGTTCTAACTGTCCAGGCATACCCAACCAAGTCTCTGGCAGCTAGTTTAGCAAGGAATACAAGACAAGCAGAGTAGCAACCACTAAGTGGTAAACTACATCACCACAAAGTGCCTTTCTGAAACAGAGTGCACGGTCTAAGCACATGTGCCTTTTCTAAATTCCCCTGGCTGTCAGCTTTGCAGCGCAGATAAATTCTATGTCCTCTATTACGTGAATCCTTTTAACCTAATCAACATTATAATTTTAAAGTGTACATTTATCCCAAAACAGTTGGAAGGGATAAATTATATTAATATTGACAATTACAAAGTCAGTGAAATAGAAAATGTGTTATAATAAGGTCAAGGTAATGATCAGATCACTGTGCCATTTCAGCATTTTCTTGGCATATCAAAATATAATTTAAGAATATAATTAAAATAATTTAGCAAAAGTCTTTCTTCCTTAATTGACTGTTCTAAACACCTGCAAAATTTAACAGCATAATTGCTTGCAGATAAAGCAGAGATATGTGCACAGCTTATTTCTTACTAAGCAGCTTTTTCTAGGATCCACACTAATACCTAAAACACACACACACACACACACACACACACACACACACATTTTAACACTTTCTGCAGCAGAGACTGTAGGATGCCTATAGTATTACTCTTCTCAGGAGTAAGAAACCAATTTTTCAGTGAAGATTGGACCTCTGTTACAGGAATTACATAATTCGTAACTACAAGAGTTTAGCGTTTAAACTTTTTTAGATTTTGAGGCTAAAGTAATAATTATCTTTGCAACATTTGCATTTTTGTTGACACTTGACAGTATTAGTGGGAAAAGGAAACACAAAGAAGAGGAAAAGGAGGGAATCTGCCCCATTAATCCTCACAACTCAATGGGTAAAATGCAAAGATGGAATGTTTCAAAATTTATTCAGTGTCAGAAATTAATATGGAAGGCAAAAAATTATAACCTACTGGTTACTCCAGTTTACTTTAGTCTCAGTATAATTATCCCATTTTTAAGTCTACTATGTCTTCTGATAATTTTAAGTACTCTTCCCTTTCTCTAAGAGTGACAGGAAATATAAGACTAACAAGTCCTCAAAGCATAAAAAGTTGCCAGTGGAGTGTCTCGTTTCCAATCCTCATGTAAAAAGCTCAAAGTTATTCTATCAGAGCAAAAAGTAAAAACCAAGCAAACGGGAAAAGTAAGCTATTCTTAGATGTAGAAAATAAATGAGGTCACTGCCTAAAAACCCAGAGAAGTACAGAGTCACATACAACGAACCACAACTTCCTAAAGAGTTTCCTGCACAGAAACTTGAGAGAGGGGAAATGAGAAGGGAATGAGGGAGGAATGGAAAGAGATGAAGGAAAGAACAGAGGGAAAACATCTGAAACTTAAAGATAACTTGTAGGTCAAAAGTAAAGTGCTAGAGAAACTTATACCTCAGTGATGCTAAACAAATATCACACTAAGGATTTCTACAAAAGCCTTGGGGAAACACATAATCCCAGAAGCTTACTTAAAATACATATCTGACATGTGTGCATGCAGAGAGAATTTTTAATGGTGTTAAACAACAGAGGGCGATAATGTTCCCTTCAAGAGCTACATGTCTATCAAAAATCCAAGCTTTGGTTTCAGAACCTCCCACTGAGTTCTTAGTACAAGAGACTCCCAAAATAAAATAGGCTATTGCCATTGCCCTTGCTTTCCTCACAGAACTTGAAGGTTGAGACCCTACTGCTGAAGACACCACACACTTCAGACACAGGTCTTGGAAGAACTGAGCTAGAACGACTTCCAGAGGACGAGTTCTCACGGTACGGAAGGGTGCTATGAAAGCTGTTAAGAAAACAACGATACTCCTATCCAGCCTGAGAACCACAGCAACCATCAGCCTGGCAAGATACCCCAACAGTGCAATAACAGCACTTCCATCTTGGAGGGCAACCAACAGCTGTCTAATTTGCCATCCGTACCACTAAGCTGGAGAGAATTCGTGCCTGCTGCTGCACACCTGAGCCACTACCCATGGCAGCAGAGATCATAGAGGGGAATCTACCATTGTACTTCCTAAACTAATAAAACTTCCAGATTACAAATACTTAAATGCACAAGTAAGTGTAGCTTTCACACCTCTTCAAAGTAGCTTTTTTTGTACCCAGCAAATGGAGACTACTACAGAGATCCATAAGTAGTCAAATACAGAGAATATGGGACTACAGGACTACACATAAATGGTACACCTACAACAAAACCCATACATCTAAGGCTCGGGGAACATGCAGAAGAGAGGACAGGAAGCTGGTAAGAGCCAAAGGACCACAACACCTGCTGGAAGATAGTCCTTCCAGACATGGCAAGGATGCTATTCCCATAAAATCTCAACAACATGGTTTTCTCCACAAGACCTGCGCTAGTCAACATGCCAACAGAGGTAGGTGAAATTTCACAAGGTCCCACCCCTAGATGAAGCGCTACAGGCAACCAATGGCTGCTGAGACTTTGAGAATAAGTCTTCTCCATGGATGAGCCCACTGATAGGTCCTCTTATCCCAAGTCGCTAGCCTTAAATACATGTACACAGGAGCAATACTAAACGGATTCAGTAGGGAGGGAGGCTGTGTGTGTGTGTGTGTGTGTGTGTGAGAGAGAGAGAGAGAGAACTACAGAAGAAGAGATTATGAATTTGAGGAGTGAAGAAAGAGGAAGGAGTAAAAGTGGTAAAAATCAGTAACCATGAATGAAATTCTCAAAAAAAACCCACAAAGGCTATTTTGACCTTTGTAAATGTTCAATTATATCAACAGGACAAAAAAGAGCTACACTGTTTGCAGATAGCAGAATTTGGAGCAAATTTTCCAGGCTTAGAAGAGCCTTATACAGAGCAAGGCAGCCAGTACTGTAAGATATAAGAAACCTTGACAACCAAGCAACAAAGCGCGAGGTTAAGAACCAGCAGTGCTGCAGGCAGATGAGTCCACCATCGGAGATGTTCCCATCACTCCATCTGGAACTGGCAGCTCAGCAGCCACAAACCAGTGAGCACACGGGCCGGTTCAACACTGTTCTCCAGGTAGAGATAACCGACAACTACAGGCAACTTCTGACAAACGCAGATCACACTTCTCCAGCTCACCTGGGAATTCATGAACACATAACACTTTCTGCATCAAACAATCCCCACTAAGTTTAGAAGAACAGAAAGCATGCACTATCTGCTCCAAATGACAAGAAAGTGAAACCAGAAAGCAGAGGCAGAACGATGGCACTTCCAAACATCATTATGGGCAAAACGGAATCTCAAGAGGAATTACGAAATACTTTTAATAAAAATAAAAATACACCTCACTGAAATACATGGGATATAAAAAAGAACGCTTAGAAAATTACAGGATTCAATGCACACTTTAGAAAGAAGTAGTTAAATGCAATAGTTAAACTCCCATTAGAGGAAAGTAGGAAAATAGCAAGTTAAATCCAAAGTGAGCAGGAAAAAGGTACTAGAAATTAGATTTGGAAGCAATTAAATTAAAGAAAATTAACACACAAAACAAAAACAATATCTAATTGCTTCAAAAACTAAATTTTTGGTGGGGGGTGTGAGACAGGGTTTCTCTGTATAGCCTTAGTTGTCCTGAAACTTGCTCTGTAGACCAGACTGGCCTTGAAGTCTAACTCCCAAGTGCTGGGATTAAATGCATGCACCACCCCAGCCCTACAAGTAAATCAGGGCCACCCCATGGTATGTGGAGAGGGGAGAAAACACAAAAACCCTAATACCAAAAATATGACATATCTCATATTTATATGATAATAAAGGATAATAAAAGATAGCATAAATAACTCCACATCCACAAATACTTGGATAAACTTATATAAAATAGACAACCAGTCACTTGAAAGTCAGAATATTAAGCTGGGCGGTGGTGGCACATGCCTTTAAGCCCAGCACTCGGGAGGCAGAGGCAGGCAAATCTCTCTGAGTTTGAGGCCAGTCTGGTCTACCAAAGCTCCAGGACAGGCTCAAAAGCTATAGCAAAACCCTGTTTCAAGAAAATTTTAAAAAAAGTCAGAATATGTCCAATAATCACAGAAGAGTTAGAAAATCCTAATAGGTTTAGGTTTATATCTGTAACGGAGATTAAATCAATAATTTAAAACTCTCCCAAGTAGAAAGCAATTAACAAGATGTATTTACTGATAAATTCTAATACTTAAGAACTACATTATACCAATCTCTATTCTCTCTTCCACAACATAGAAACAAATAAATAACTACTAACATATAATTAGCCAACATTATACAAATACTGAAAACCAGGTAAAGTCATTGTAAGAAAACTACAGACTAATATATGTTCCAAATACAGATATAAAACTAAAAAAAGTTATCAGCAAATCAAATCAATTCACCAATGCATAAAAGAAATTATATAGCACAACTGGGATTTAGTCCAGATATGCAAAGTGTGGTTCAATCTTTAAAACTGAAATCATGTAACTGGCAGTATCAGCAGATTAAAGAAAATAAATGATCACAACATGCACAAAGAGCATTTGACAAAAATCAAACATCAGTCTTTGTAACAACTCTCAGCAGTCTAAGACTAGAAGAGTTTCTTCACCTACAAAAATGTCTACAGTAACCTATAGTTAACAATAATCATTTTAGGATGTATGTGTGGTGTACTTACACATGTATGTGCAGGTTGAGTACCCCATGCATACAGAGGTGCATGTCTGCTCTATCATGATCCACTGAACTTGGAGTTATGCTAGGGGCCAGGAAACCCAATAATCCCTTCTTTCTGCACCAACACACATAAGGTGGTTACAGGCACATGCTTCAGCTATAATCAGATTTTTATACAGATATGCAGATATGAACTCAGATTCTCAATATGGTTGAAGATTTCTTTTCCAACTGAATGAGAATGCTACCCATAGACGCACATACTTGATTGAAATCTTGGTCCACAGTTGGTGGAAATGCTTGTGAAGGATCAGGAGGTAGAGACTTCTTGGAAGAGGTGTGTCACTGGGTCTGGGCTTTCAGGTTTCAAATGCCCAGACCATTCCCAGTAAGCCCTTGCCCTCACCCTCATCCTCTTTCTTTCTGCCTGTTGCTTGTGGATCAGATGGAAAATCTTAACCACTGCTCCACTGCCTGCCTATCTCTGCTCCCCTGCTTCCCATGATGGTCATGAATTCTACGATCCTCTGGAACTTGAAGTCACCAAATTAAATGCTTTTACAAGTTGCCTTGGTCATGGTGTCTATTACAGCAAGAAAAAAAAACAGCTAAAACAGAAGTTGGTGCCAGGGAGTGGCATATTGCTATGATAGGCCTGACCGTGCTGGGGTTTTTTGGAGGAGTGTGGAAGACTTTGGAACTTTGGACTAGGAAAGCAAATCCTGTAAGCGGGTTTAATGGGCCTTCCTAGTAGAAGTTTGGAAGACAGTAGATCTGAGAGGGTTCAGAGAGAAACAATATTAGCAACTGAGCTTGAGACTATTCTTGTGGTATTGGCAAAGAACATGGCTGCTTTCTGCCCTTGTCCTAAGATCTACCTGTAGTTAAACTGAAGAGTTCCAGACAAATTTTAATGGCAAAGAAGATTTCAAGACAGCCTAATATTGACCTGTAGTGTGGTTTCCAGTGATCATTCTTTTGCAGATCTACAATGAAAAAGAGAAAATACAGTAAAAGGGAAAAATACAAAAAAATACAGTCTGAGGAAAAACAAGAACATCAGGAAATTTAATGTTGGAGCCCTGGTTTATTCTGAGAGAGATGAAAGAAAGTGATAAAGACGGCAGTGCTCTATAGATGAGAGCCACCCAGCTAAAGCTGCTTCTGTGAAAAGAACAGGCCTAAGGAACTGTCTGTTCCTGAAGAGCAACAACAGATCACAGCTTACGCCAATGCTGTTCCAGGAGGGGGCAGGCTCCATTCCAAGGAGACAGCAGACTTGGCTGTATTAGCTGAGTGGCTTTAGTAATGAAAGATACAGGAGTAAAGGGGTTGTGGAATCTTCCTCCAAGGTTAAAGAAGTAGCTGAGGTCAGGTGTGTGGCTTGGGAGTCCCCGCATGGAGACACGGAATAGCCATTATGTGAAGCTGTGAAGATTGTGACAGTTGCGTTGGGCAGACCAAGATATTGGAGATGCCAGAGCTGTGGGATATCTGCCAAGGAGAGCTACACAGAGGGAGTGGAGTCAGCCTAAAGGACAGAGTGTATTGCCATCAGCGAAGTTGGAAGTGCAGAGCCATCAAAGTTTTTTAACTCTAGACATGGAGTTACAGTATTTGGAGTTTGCCCTCCTGGGTTTCAGTCTTGTTTTGGTTCCACAGTCCCTCACTATGTCCCCTTCCTCAATTTTGGAATGGTAATGTAAGTTCTTGGCCACTGTATGATACAAGCCTATAATTTCCCTTTTTATTTTACAGGAGGTTACAATTAATAAATTGCCTTGTGTCTCTGAAGAGGCTTTGGACCTTTGAACTGTGCTAAGACTGTGAAAGACGTGGGGACTTTTGAGTGCATTTTGCATTATATGGCCACAAGCTCCTAAGGGCCAGGGAGTAGAATGTGGTGACTGGAGCAAGAACGGCCCATTAGCTCATATATTGGAGTGCTCGGTCCCAGATGGTGAACTGCTTGGGAAGAATTAGGAGGTGTGGCCTTGTTGGAGGAGGTGGGTCAATGAGGGTGGGCCTTAAGGTTTCAAAAGCCAGTGTTAATGAACAGTTAGCATGCCGGCCCCTTGTCTTGCTTGTGGATCTGCTTTCAGCTACTGCTCCAGTGCCTGGTCTGCCTGTTTGATGTCATGCTCCCCAACATGATCAGGAGCACAGACTCTACTATCCTCTGGAACTGTGAGCCCCAAACGAAATGCTTTTATTTAGTGAGTTGCATTTGTAAATATCTCTTTACAGCAGTAGAAAGTAACTAAGACATCCATGCTTGTACAGAAGGTGCTCTTATTCCTTGAGCCATATCCCTACCCCCAGTATCATTCTTAATGGTAAGAAACTTAGCTTCCAACTAAAGGAAGGATCAAAACAAGGGTGTCTTCTCCCATTAATTCTTTTTACCTTTTTTGGTTTTACAAGACAGGGTTTTTCTGTAGCTTTGGAGCCTGTTCTAGAAGGAGCTCTTGTAGACAAGGCTGACCTTGAACTCACACAGATCCGCCTGCCTCTGCCTCCCAAGTGCTGAAATTAAGGGTGTGTACCACCACTACACAGCCTCCCATTAATTTTTAACACTGTACTAGACCTCTTAGCTAGTGCAAAAACAAGAAAATATAAGTAGATTTGAGACAAATTGAACTCTCTTTGTCTTCAGATGACATGGTCATCTATAAAGAAAGTCATAAGGAACAGACAAAAAGCAAACCTTATGCAACTAATAATCAACTGTAAGGCTGGAGAATACAAATCAATAATCAAAGAACAAATGATTTCCTACAAACTATCAATAAACAAAAAGAATTTAAAATTAAAAACACAATACCATTTACATTAGTATTTAAATGCTGAGAATACTTCAGATAAAACTCCAACAAAATACATCCAGGATTTATATATGGAAAAGTATAAAATCCTGATGAAAGTTTTTTTTTATTTTTCCATTCAATTATTTACACTTCCTTCCCTCCTCCCAATCCTCTCCCGCTCCCCCACACCCCCTCTTCCCTCTCCCACCCTGCTTGAGAGAGGGCAGGGAATCCTGCCCTGTGGGAAGTCCAAGGCCCTCCCCGCTACATCCAGGCCTAGGGAGCTGTGCATCCACATAGTCTAGGGTCCCAAAAAGCCAGAACATGACGTAAACACAAGTCCCAGTGCCTTTATCAATGGCTTCTCAGTCAGCCCCCATTGTCGGCCACA
>LOJH01068907.1:731-10772 GCA_001685095.1 Ellobius talpinus
TGAATGTGGCTGACAATGGGGGCTGACTGAGAAGCCATTGATGATAGCACTGGGACTTGTTTCTACTACATGTACTGGCTTTTTGGGATCCTAGTCTTTTTGGATGCTCACCTCCCTAGGCCTGGATGTAGGGGGGAGGGCCTTGGACTTCCCACAGGGCAGGGTATCCTGCCCTCTCTTAAGACTGGAGGGGGAGGTAGGAGGGTGAGTGGGGGAATGGGAGCGGAATGGGAGGAGGAGATGAAGTGGGAATTTTAAATGGAAAAATTAAAAAAAAAGAAAAATAAGAAAATCTTTCTCAAGGAAAGAAAGAGAAAAATAGATTAGTCGCATCAGAAGAATGACACCAGAGATTGCTCTCTTGCTTCCACACTCATGTACACACATATTCACATGAACATAAGACTGCACATATACATACATGAACACACAAGTAAACTAAAGAGAAATATTATTCAACTATTCATTTAAATAATTTATTGCATGAAAGTTATGCATAGGATATTATTTGCTCTATAACTTTATAATCTCAAACTTTAGGTAGGAGTTCAAATGTAGATTGAAAAAGAAAGGAAATATGTGCAAGAAAACAACCTTCTATCAAACACACAGGTAATAAAAAGGCAAGTCAAAATTTTAAAAAAATTCTCCATGGGCCTAACAGCTAGTTCCATCCAACAGGAGGATATCAGCATAGGTGGTTCATTCCATCTGCATGTGATAGAAGACCATAAATTTTCTGCTTTAAATATTCTGCTTATTTCTTCTTTGAACTTTTTAAACCTTCAAATCTCCTTTCTTTCTTGTCTTCCTTTTGAGTGCTTTTGTTCCTTCTTTAATTCCTTTTGCCATTGAGCTTTCATCATGGCCTAGATAAGGTTCCCAAATAATACTTTCCATTAGAAATCTAAGCATGAAATGAAAATGTTTAATCATTTTAATAAACATTTTCCAACATCATTTGAGAGAAACAATTATATTCATAGCAATATTGGAATTTTCACTCTCTTCTGAAGCAAATTCCTAAGCAAAATACAAATATATATGTCTATATGTTTCACAACATTTTCACACACACAATCATTAGGATTGCTATCAATGCAATTATTGTGATTTTAATGAGTTTAATCTATCTCCCTAAAGTTTTCCTATGCCTTCATAATTATCACACACTTCCAGTAAATGGGACAAGTTATCCAAAGGCAGTTAATTAAAGATAGTCTTTATTAAAGCATTCTTGTACCAATAGTTAATTTAAAAATATAATTTATTTATCCCTTTATGTAGCCCTAAGAGTCATATTTAATAACTAAAGATTTTGATAGTTATTCATCCCATAGAACTCAGGCATCACTCATGTTGCTTTCTTTCTATTTCTCATATTTCCTGACTTTGACCTGAAGGAGACACAACCATTGGTTTGAACAAAACCCCTTGCCCTCCTTTAGTAGCTAGAGTTACCTTGAAGTGGCCTTCCCAGTTCTGTTTGCTACTCTTTTTCTGGATCTTCTGATTTCAGATCAGCTTTCCAGGAAGTACACGTCCACTGTTAATGACAAGGTTCAGGTTGTGCTGATGAATGTCTGTCCCCTAGCCCTGATTGACATCAGCAGGCTGTGGAGGATGACAAATTGTCAGACAAGAGATCAATCTGTTTTCTCCATTAAGTAATGAGTAATGAAAGGGCAGAGCATGAAAGGGGGGCTTTCGTTGATACCTGGAAGCCCGCTGAAGATATTTGTAAATCAAACATGTTAGTAGTCTGCACGCACTTATTATACATGCAGAGCTGCGTATGTTTGAGTGATGAGAATCGAATACTCAACAGATACCTTCAACAATGAAACAAGGAATAAAAATGATGGGGAAAGATGTGTGGAACAAGCTGTGAATGTAAAACGTTGTTTCCCTCGAGGGTAAAGAGACCGTGTTTTGTAGAGAGGTAAGAATGTCTTTGTAAAAGCTGGATTTTAAATACTTGAAAATAAGTAATCTATTAACTATTAGTTATTTAGCATGATCTTTTTTGTTTAACCAAGAGGATTTATTTTTTGAAAACTCCTAGGAAATGTTTACTTCAGAGCATATTTCATTGATGTTTTACTTGGGAATTATCAAGACATATATCTTTTACCTTACTTTGTCAGCTGAAAATTTCAAACAAAAACAAACCTACAGTAAGTCGGCAGCTTTTCAAGAGGTGTTTTCTATTGCTTGTCAGAACCAATAAGTTAGAATTCAAGTGCCAGCTCTGGTCTTATGTGGGATTGTAGTAAAACATTCATATTGCAAGCCTGGATCTTCTTATAGAAACATGCTATTATAAGATGATTAAGTGTCTTTTTAACTTGCCTTCTAAGATGGACACATGCAATGAGTGTTTTTAAACAGAGATTTTAAAAATTAATCATAAAGGTAAAAGGATTTTAATATCTGATGAATAAGATATGATTCATTCAGAGTGAGAAATTCCAGACTAGACCAAGATTGGTGTTTTTCTCCTTTATCTTGCTTTCATTCAAGTTTCTTAGTTTTCCTTGAATAAACCAAACATAGAGGAATTATTAAACCAGTGCTTAAAATTTTCCAACTAATCATTAATGGCATCCCTTGGGTGATCAATTCTTACAGTATAAACATGGGTAATTATAGTCTCGTTGCATTAAGTTAGTTTGAAATGAGCAATAAAAATTTAGTGTCTAGATGGTTCTAATAATTTCATCCTTAGATTATGGAGATGCATATTGTTACTTTTTTCAATGTAAACCTTGAATTATCAATTATGGTACAGTTCACCTAGTTCAATCTCCTGCACTCTACATGAATTTTCCTCCTTCATTTTTTTCTTGTAATCTGTTGAAGCATCCTTATGATCCAAAGCATATCCAGGATTTCGAGGTACTCCATTTACTTTATAAAACTGTTACATTCTCACAACAAGCTACATTGAATACTGATTTTGAGCTTCCTTTGTTCAGAGTTCTCATGTCTTTGGGATAAAAACGGGAATAGTAGCAGGTATGATCTTATGTTGCCATAATAAAAGAACAGAATAGATATCATATATTTAAATGATTTGAAAAAAATATCTTGCCAAATAAACTGGCAGAAACTAGGTACTCATCTTGTAGTATATGAACTTCACTTTCACATTATGAACATGGATATGATGATTCAAAAAATATTAACATCATTTAGAACAAGCTAAGCCTTAGATGTCTTTTTCCCCCACAACCTCTCCTCCATAAACTAATAATAAGTGTTTCCTATGTCATCTAAAGTCAAGCCAGACTATACCCTCCGAAGCAGAGGTTTACAAAATATTGAAGATTTTTAGTTCATTATCAAGACGATCAACTCTTCAGGAGATCCCTCAGGGGTGTTAAGCTCTCTTGGGATTTGAATCCACAATAAACAAAGGTAAACTATGGTTAAAAAAATTTGCACTTTACATATTAAGTATACTTGCAATTTCTCAATAGATCCTTTCTCTTCCAAAAGAGGATAGAGCTCCCCTTTAAACCCAGCACTCGGGAGACAGAAGAAAGCGGATCTCATTGAGTTTGAGGCCAGTCTTGTCTATAGTATGAGGTTCAGTCCAGGCTCTGCAGCTACAGAGAGAAACCCTGTCTCAAAAAAACAAACCAAACCAAACCAACCAAACCAAACCAAAACAAACAAACAAAAAACCTTAGAGTAGACACAACCACCCTACCATTCCTGTGTCTAAGAAAGGCATCAGCATTTAAGTAGTAGACCCAAAGAGTTGAAGAACAGCTGAAAACATTCTGAAATGTTTTCAAACTGAAAACAGTGAAGTGGGGGAAGGTGTTTTAGTCTCCAGTCATGGTGCCAATGAGAAAAACTTTAAGCTTTGAACTAGAAGAGGAAGACAGTCTTTCAAGAAGCTTCTCATGAAGTTGCAAGTCCTGCTTGAAAAGAAGAGGTGGAGTTGTGTTTAGTAATGGTGGAATGTTTTTTCATTAGGCTAGATTTTTAATTATTTAATTAAACAAGTAATTGGTGGCTGTCTGTAAGAATTTCTATTGCTTTAATGTGATTTGGGAGACAAGTTGGCACTGCAGAGTTTTCATCCAAGAATGGAGAAGTGCTCCATCTAACTATAACTTTGGGGAAATATGCAGGAAAAAATAGATGACAATTAGTGACAATATGTATTTTGTGTTACTGCTGTTTATTCAGGAAATATCTTCCCTATGTGGTGGTTATTTTTCTAAGCACTGGGGACATCATGACAAATGTGACAATCTTTCCTTAACTCTTAGCACGGTTTTCAATCTAGTTGTAGGAGAAAAGTAAGTAGATTGGAACACCATTGAGTGCTAGTGAATCTGGTAAAGTGTGATAAGAGCTGTAAGGATGAGTGAGCCTAATTTGGAATTTGGAAATAAAAATATGGGTCCCAAATTTAATTGTATCTCTAGATTTGAAGGCAAAAAGACATCAGCCTGATGGGCAGGATGAGAAAAAATGTTATAAGCAAAAAAGGACTAGATCTAGAGGTAAGAAGCAGCCTGAATCGTAATAGACTGAGAAGTTGAATGTGGTCTTGATTCTATAGAAAAGCACAAAATTCGGATATATTCTAGAGCTAATTAAAAAAGAATAGACTTGAAAAATAGCCCAGATATTGAAAGTTTTATAAAAGGTGCTAGCAAAACAAGTCTTCATTTTATGGCAACTGGAGGCTATTTAAGGTCTTTCAACAGAATATAACTTGACATATAATCATATTATTTTCTGAAAATTCAGGTGACTCTTTGGAGAATGAGCTAGATAAGATATTGTAAAAATTGTTTTAAACAGAGAGACAAAGACCTACACATTTTAATAATTTAAACACATGACACAGCTATAAGTGTGAGAAGACCCTTGACTTACTTCAATGATTAAAAAAATCTTCATTTACTCCTGAGTTAAAACAAAAACAAACAAACAACAAAAACATCATTTACTCCTGTTTTACCAACATGCCATCTTTTCCTCTTTGGCTTCTTGTAGGACGATACAGTCATGTAGTTACAGGTGCATTTCCTGTCACCCAGATATTTCCTATGAGCAAATTATTGCAGAAAATAAAAATAAAACTGAAATCTTTACCTCTAGAATCTGGACCTCACTCTTACAGTCTGCCATGCATCCCAGACAAATGTGAAGAGAAGCTACATCCTTTGTCCATTAGGCTAAGTACACACATTTCAAATCCAAATGGATGCATGCCAATTACATAAATCCCAAAATGACTTGCTTTCAATATCCTAGAATTTTTGAATTATTTCCTATTTTGTAGGCACAAACTTAAAAATTATAGTCAGTCATTTTCTGCCATTGCAGAATTATTTACATTCATTTGTTAGAATGAACATGTATTTGTATAGGTACAAATCCACAACAAACAGCTCTCTACCAATATTTGTCCCAGCAGTCTTCAAGGCCATTCTCACATCCCTCTAGTTCTGAGATCTACTTGTTTTATTAGATTGCTCCAACAACAACATTATACTGTAGGCCTGTGCATTAAAATGATGTACCATGGTAATTCTAATGCACTTATTCTCATAAGATTTAGATTATAATCCTAAAGCATTATCTAGATAATACACTAATGCTATCTCTGAAGAAAACTTGCTCATTCCAGCAGGGAATGTGTAGTCCTGTATTGTGCATGAATTATTAAAAATGCACTTGAAGGGTTACAGCTCTTTTAATTTGGAAAACCTCATGGTTTAATAGATAAAAATGAGAAATAACTGAAAGCTTGAACTCTCAAAACCAAGAAAGACAAAAGAAAAGGAAACAAAGGTTGTAAACTTGGCTAAGACCTGAGCTGTGTTCCAGTTAAAAAAAGAGAAAATGCTAGCAATGGTTTGACACAGCTAACAAGTAAGGTTCTACTTTATGGAAAAGAATGTAAACAGAAAGGTATTTCTTCACAATGAACACTTTAGAAACACATCACTTTTATTTTAAAAGTGCTCATGAGTAGCTGGGTATGGTGCTAAAATAAGAACTAACAATAATAAAATAACTTTCTGAAACATGCTTGATAACATTAAGATGGAAACATTTCAGATGTATTTTGGTATTTACTGTTTGATTCTGGTGACATTTCCATAATAATAGCTTACCAAGATATTAATAGATTATATATGGAGTGAAGCCTCTCTTTGTTACCTGCCTATGTAAAAGGCTGTTTGGTAATCTTAACTGCTTTCTAAGTCTTTTCTGTTTAGAACATGTATAAGAAGTCTAGTATGTCAATAAATTTAAATAAAAATTTAGAACATTGGCTCTATAAGGATACAGTTTCTAGTGTCAAAGAGTGAGCATCTCCGAGGGACATAGGGAAGCATAATGGATGGTATAATTCCCCATTTTATTGAAAATTTTGTAAAGGTTTAGAAATGTTTAACATAGAAGGAAAAGTCACTTTATTATCCCGAATCAATTTGACAAAGATTAGAACTATGTAACTTATTTTTTGTATGTTACATATATACATATATTTCAGTGATAAAATTATTTGAAACAAGTTGTAGAATAAACAACATTTCAAGAGATAAAACAGGATTTCAGCATGTTTCCCTTATGGAAAAGATCTTTCTCTTCATGTGAGATACACATATCTCAGCTAGTAAAGTTGCTTAAAATATGTAGCCTAAAGAATTTGTTCTTCAATATGCAAATTTCCTTAGTTACTTTTATATTTCAAACTGTACTAACCAAGAGTCACATATTACCTTTTTAGTTAGTACATTTAATTTTTATATTGGTTTCAGATTTACATCAGTTTTTATCTCAGTCCGTTTGTGCACTTGAGGCTGGAAAACAGAGATCTCAGACCAACTAGATTCTGAGAATTCCAAATACAAATGACAGTGTCTGGCATTATATAGGGCTCTTTGCATATGGCAAAAACTTAAATACAGAAGGAAAAGTAAAAAGATGAAGGCTGTAGCCTCATATGGCAGAAAAACATAAAAAAAACATACTGGTTTCTGTGAGTCTTCCTATGAGGTCATTAATGGATTGAAAGATATGGAGCTCACAAACACGTCCAAATCATTGTCCCATCCAAATACAGTTACAGTGGGTGTTAGGGTCTGATGTTGAGGAAAACATTTAACTAAAGTAGTTCTCGATAACATCTATTTATAAAAGGTTAATATAAATGCATGCTATTGAGAACTACTTTAGTGAAAATGCTCAGCAGGGTATAGGGCTTCACTTTGCGTATTCAGACTGAAATCCAAATTTCCCTGGCCTTGCTTCCACAAACCTTCCAATAGTTCTGCAACTGTCACTATCCTATCTTAAAATCTGACCTTAGTAGAAAATAGTCATTTCTAGGAACTAACCTCTCTGTTGAACAGAACATCATTAGAAAGGCTAATTTAATAACGCTTTGCCTGGATGGTGCTATGGGTTTTGTGCAATTAAGCATTAACTGGCCAAAACTTACTTCTAGATGTCAAATTCCTTCTAAAAACTGTAATATATATATATATGTCTTAGGGTGCTTCTCCCCAAGTGATCAGATCTAATATTAGTGAACATAAAACATAGTGAGAATAAGTGTGAGTTAAATCCTTCATTTTGGAATTGTAATCAAAGGCATTTTTCTCCAAGTTTTCACAAGAATAATGTATGGCATAATTAAATTTGTTGAAAATAATTTCCTCCAGTTTAGAAATATCAGATATTAATCTAATTTATTTTCAAATATGATACATGCATTTTCTTAGGCCCTGATTTTCCATTTCATCTCTAAATTTTTAGGCAAAGTCAATGAGTAAAGGGATTCATTCACTCACATTGTATTAGTGAAGACCTATTCTGATATTGTGCTAACTGTCATCTTCCCCCTCTATGTATTTACACATTCTGTGACCATTGTTGTATACATTAGCAATAACTAACAATTTACACGGCTATTTTCTTCCTTGACAACATTTGCTTTCTAATAAAAAGTAATCAGAATTTGAATAAAAGGGAAAAGAAATCAAGTCTGTGGTGGTGTGGATTGGTGTGTCTACACGATTTGCTATAACAATGGTGTGGATTGGTATGTCTACATGATTTGCTATAACTATAGCATGGATTGGAATGTCTACACGATTTGCAATAACTATGGCATGGACCGTATGTCTACATGATTTGCTATAATTATGGAGTGGATTGGTATGTCTACACTATGTGCTGTAACTAAAGTGCAAATCATATTCACTATTATTTATAAAGAGAAGGGTAGAGAAAAAAGTATCTATGAAATATGAAATTTCTTAGAAATGTTATTAAACCTTCTACACTTTTGTTAAAGTTCAATATATTAGCCATTCATTTCTTGGAGATATGGTCTTCAGATCTGTGAACAAATTAACCTATTTATTTTCATTAATATAAGGAACAACTATGATATTTAATGTATTTAAGCAGCAAATAGTAAGTGATTTTTAGTTTAAGTATTTGGCTCCTGGAAAGTACTCAAGGTAGGAGATTCTTCAAATATGAATCTAAATGATAAAACGTCCCTACACTCTACTGAATTCAGATAAACAAAGTCCACTGGTATTGAATGCATACGTGTACACACACAAATACACACACACACACTCATACACACATACACACACATGCACACAGGCACACAAACACAGAGAGTTTTCTATTTACGGCTAGTTACTTCATTTTCAAACTTATTAACAAACTTCCTTTGTTAACTTCGAATTTTCTTACAACATATATATTACAAAAATTATGTAAAATTATTTAATAATTTATAGGAATTCTGACTTACTCTGTTTTTCTCTGTGTTTTAAAGAATCACTCAAAGTGCCCCAAATTACAAACATGGAATTTATGATTGCATGGGTTTTCTAGGCTGTCAAGTTTTGTGAAAGGTTTAATGCTTCCCAGGTCAAGAAGAACAACCTGAGATGTCTTGAATAATAACTATACATAATAAGAAATATAACATCAAGTCCTGTTATGGAGTGCCTGTGTTGAGCCTTTCTCAATCCTTTCAAACCATCTGAAAGCTAAGGATTCTTTAATTCCATGATGAGAATCTGGTGCTCAGCGAAGGAAACAATTGTGCCTACGGCCAAAACTATAAAATAGTGGCAATGTATCAGGGTGAGCTGATAATTCCCTTCATAGGCTGATAGAGCACATTGTCTCCTCAACTTTGATCAGAAAGTCAAAGTGGGAAAGTGTTTGAAACATAGTAAAAAACTAGAAAGATTTCCCTCAACTCACAGGTTCTGCAGAAGTCTGCCTCATTCTTTGTCGTTTTACCATGGTGTGAGGAAATTCGGGGTTTTATTGCTAATCTGTAGGGCTCATGTGTTTATTTTTGGTTAAGGGTGAACCTCATCTTATCTACTTAACAGAATCAAAAGTCACACAAACAAACAAAAGTATCTTTATTCCTTAACATCACCAGCACCAAGAACCAAGATGAGCACAACTTTCTAAAAGAGAAATGTTTTACTAATCGCTCAAGAATTTAAAGAAAAATTATATTGATTACCACTTTTCATTTTCACTGTTGCTTAATAATTTAATAATTTAAAAGAAATAATCATTCAAAATTTAAAAAGAGAACCACCATCAGTTAGTTATAAAACATGAACTAAATCACGGTGATTGCAGAACCTCTGACGATTTAATCATTCAAGTCATTTCACATGAAAATCATTTGACTCACCAGGGTCTACTGTCTACATCTTGTGCTTGGGGTCCCTGGGTAAGGGTCGCTAACAAACCAGGACACAGGGGAGGCAGAGCAGAAACAGCACTTGCAACTGCAACTGCATGCTGTGCTTTATTAGCAGAGGCATTTWMTACACTTGGCTTACATAAGCTCAACAAGGAAGTGAACTTCGATACATTTACAAGATAAAGGTAACCATAACAAGATAAGAGTTGCCATAAGGGTTACCATAACAAGATAAAGGTTATCACAGTAAGATAAGAGTTACCATAAACGTTACCATAGTATAAGGAGAATATGTTTCT
>LOJH01068908.1:0-10041 GCA_001685095.1 Ellobius talpinus
TGAGATACCATCTTACACCTGTCAGAATGGCTAAAATCAAAAACACCAAAGATATTTCTTGAGAATTATTTACTCATCTTTGACTTTATTTCAAAATTTGTTCAAAGAAATTTGAAGAAGAGTGATGTTAGGGTTTTTTCTTCTTTTCCTTTCTCTCTCTTGTTTTTTTTTTCATGAAAACACTGTTATTTAATAGTCATCAAAATTACTTCTTAGTGAAATGGGCAGTGTGTGCAGTAAGGGGTGACAGGAGAACACATCAAGGCATAATTCAGTGTGAGGAGAGCTGAAGAGAAAGATGGGAAGAAAACAAGAGAAGCAATTGCTATTGTTGAAAATGGGGAGCTGCCAAACCTACAACCTCTGACAGGGTATTAGAAAGATTAGGGACATCAGCATCCTGGAAAAATTATACTAGTTTACAAACTGAAATATCTAATGAAAGTTTGAGTAGATAACACTGCTTATGTCTTCAATTGACTTATTTACCTCCTATCTTTTGAAACAAACATACCTGAAACCAAGCAGATAAGGAAGATATAATGAAGCCAACATTCTAAGAGAATTAACATCTTTGATAGGATCATCTATCTGAAAAGTCTTAAAAAACTAATGCCACTTAGAGTTTCGTTCCTTAAAGAAATCACTCCAGCTTTGGCATCTTTAGCATGCAATATTGATTAGTGCTAGATATTTTGGGAGTCCCTTCCTGTCCCCAGATGATACTAAGGAAATGTGGGGGTCCTCTTGTAGATCTTGGTCTCATTAGGAAAGGAATCTTGAGTATAGTTTTATTAGATTTTAAAAGAAAAATAAAGGGAGGGGAGGCTGTGATCAGGATGTATTGTATGAGAGAAGAATAAACAAAAAGATGAGAAAAGAAAAACAATCCCTTGGCAGCAGAGCTCTCAAAGAACACCAACTTCACAGAAGAAGAGAATGGAAGTGAGAAGAAAAAAAAACAAAAACAAAAACAGAACAAAACAAACCAGCAAAGTGTAACCTTTAGGTTAAGCCATCATTGGAATCAGTCAGCTGGCAGCAGGCAGACCAGGCTTGAAAGGGTGGGGCATTAGCGAAAAAGTAAGGAAATGCAAAGTATGGGGGTGGATGGGAAGCAGGCTTAGACAGAGATAAAAATAAGAAAAGGAGAAGTTACACTTTTCTGAGAGACACGTGAGCATATTTACAAAGACACATGGCTGTGGCTCCTTAAGTCTCTGCACTAGGGAATGAAATTCTGGGAGGAAAATGTGTATTAAGGCATCAGTTTCCCACTTAAGATTTTAGCAGGGCTTGAAGTGAGGTTGTCTTCCCAGCTGTGGCCACTCCGTCCTTGGAAATCATGTTCCCTTAATGGCCTTACTGTTTCTTTGTCATAAATGAAAGAAAGATCAAGGTGCAAGTCTTCAAATGATCACTCTTTATTTGATTTCATTTTATTTTGTCAAATGCTTTCTGTAGCTCAGATAACACTTACTGACAAATGATAATGCAGGCATATTCCAACAAGACTTCATTGCTGTGTATTCCTAGAGAATTTCTATGTCAACACCTGCCACTTAACAGTATAGGGAGGCGGCATTTCTACTAAGAAAAATGATAATCACTTTCTCAGAGGAGCAGCTTATCTCTATGGAAACAGTCTGTGGAAAGGAAGAAGAAAGCGGTTTAGCAGGAATGGTTTATTGGTCTGGCTGAACTTGTTGGACACTTGCTCTCATGTCTGCTGTTTACTTCTGCAGGATTGAAGCCTCACTATTTTTGCCCTTCTCACTTCTTTGCACCAACTTCTTCACTAGGGAGTGGGCTAGCTTCCCTGACTGGTGAAACATTTTAGATAAACCTGACCTTTCTAAGAAAGTATGGCCTTTAGCTTTTGTTTCTTGTGAGCTAAGTACTACTGCTCAAGGAATTCATTTTTCATGTATTGAAATATGATGAAGTACTTTTCTCTATTCTTAGGAGGGGAGGATTTTCTAATTCAGCATTGCCTAATCTTGGCTAGGAGAATAACTTAACATCAAAGATTAAGGTATAGAACAATCTTGGAAATTCAAATGAGTCTTTTATCTGTATTTTATGGACTATTTTTACCAGCTCTATAGCAAAATATACAAGTTCATATAAAACAAAATATATAATGACTGCTGACAGACATAGGCTGTTGTTGAACCAACAGTCACAATATAGAATATTGCATTAATCACAAAGTTCCCATCGTGCCCCTCAGCAATCAGTAGCCTTCCAGTAACTTGGCTCCTGGCAGTGACGAATCTATTTTTTCCTTCTATTATTGACAATTAAAGAATTTCATATAAGTGATTCATGCAGTACAGAGCTATTGCATTTGATCAACTCCATTTAATATAAGGGTTTTGAGATAAACCTATGCTATAGCTTTTATTGGTATTTCCTTTCCTTCCGTTTGTCAAAATGCCAGTTGTTGAATTCCTCGATGTTTCTAGGTTTTAACTTTTGTGAGTGAAGTCGCTACAAACAGCCAAGAATGGAACTACCTGTAAATATATGTATTTACTTTTTTTTGGTCAATCTAAACAAGTGATATTAGTAAGCCTTTGGGTGGATTTACATTTTACTCTACTAATATCTGTTAAACTTTCTCAAATGTTTGTCCCATTTTGTTTTCTCATAGGCTACATATGAGATTTCATATCTATATCCACAGTCTTAATTTTAACATATTAATTATCATTTCAGTTTTAGTTCTATAGTGAATATTAATGTTGAGTTTAGCTTCATATAGTTATTCATAACTAGTACTTCATTTGTGAAAGAATTGTCTATTGAAAATTTCTTCCACTGATTTCACAGTTTCTGTGTTTAGTCTGTGATTGAACTGTAAGATTTTAAATACATTCTGAGTATAATTCTATCTTCATATATGTTATCCAAATATTGTCTTTCTTAGTTCCCATAATTTCTTGCCCATTAGTTAATTAATAGTTATTTTTAAATGTCAAATCATTTTCATTTTCTGTGAATTTCAGTTTATGGATGTTTTAAATATTTGACAATTATTGTGTTCTAATAACTTCTCACCTAAGCAAAAGTCACAATGATTTTCTTCTGTGTTTACTTTTGGAAACTTTATCATTGCAACTGTTTTATGTAAGCCTATGACTCTATTCATGTTACTTTCCATGTCCTAAGAGACAGAGGTGAAGTTCTTGTTCACCCATATGTAATGTTGCACAGGACACTCTCTGAAGTTACCTTAGTCCCAAAGACTGGCTTCAGTATTTTCACTGGGAAAACAGTTAAATGTGTAATTTTAACTGTTTATTGCTGGCATAGTTACAATTCTATATTTGTTACATATCCCACTGTCATAATACATATATACAACTGAGAAGAACTGACATATTTTTATTATTAATTATTCTACAAATGGTATTCTGATTTTCAGTTGGGGGTTTCTTTCATCAAATTTGCTTGTGGCCTTGTCTCCAAGGTATCCTCCTAGATGCTGGTTGTTGTAGGTAGGCCAAGTCTATTCAAGGCTGTGCCATTCCTAGGCAGGTGGACCTGGGCAGCATACGACAGGCAGAAAGAGCAAACCAGTTATCAGTATTCTTCCTTGGTCTCTCTTTCAGCTCCTGTCCTGGGGTTCCTTCTCTGTTCATTATTCATAGACTGTACCCTCTAGTTAAACCTCTGCCTCACCAAGTTCCTTCCGGTGATAGTGTTTATTATGGCAACAGAAACCAAACCAGGACACACATATATCCCCCAGATTTAACCACAACTGTTTTATTTTCAGTCACAACTAGGAATGTTTCTTTAAAAGTCAAGTTCCAGGTCCTTATGGATAATTTATCAAAATGCATATAATTACCAGTTGCAAACCTGCCAATACAGTATGCTAAAGCACTTTTGCAAATTCCTTTAAAAATCAGATCATCTGTGAATGAAAACAGCTTTTTATTAGAAAGGGAATATATTCTGAATAATATTATCTTGTTTTACTACTCGGGACACAAAAACACTGAATAACAAGCATGAAATCCAGTTTCCTATGACATTGGAATGTTTTCTTTCCATTAGAAGTTTAATGATAGGTTGCATCTGAATAGTTGATGGGATTTAGCTAATGTCTTTTCCATATTGACTAAGACAGCTGCAAGACATTCCTTTGACATTGCATTTATTTGTTTGTTTAGAGACAGGTTCTGCTGTAACAAAGGCTGACTCCTAGTCTTCCTGCCTCTCCCTCCTGAGTGATGACATTGCTGGTATGAGCCATTATGTCTGGATTCAGCCTTTAGCCATTTTGTTAGCATTAAAAACTGTATTTCCTGGTGTGTTCAAAGGCAAACATCTTTAATTTCCTGGAATAGCTCCATTTGTTTTTATCACATCTATTTTACATCTGATTGATTTAATTGGCTAAGAATTAGTGTACATTTAGGATATTTGGGTTATAGCAGATACGGGATGATTGTTTTTGTATATTCTAATGTATTCTTTGAAAATTTGATACATGTAAGCAATGTGCTTTGATCAACTCTACTCCTGAGTCCCTTTTATCCAGTTCCTCCCACATACTCTATCTTATGTCCCACTCACGTTTATATAATTTTTTTCTTTTCCTTGAGTGACTCCAATTGTTGTTGCTTGTACATACATGAATATCAGGCCATACAGTGAGACATAGACAATGTACCTGAGGCAATATCTCTGAATAAAACTATTGTTTCTTCCCCCTGAAGCTCTCAACTATTAAGACCATTGCAGCTAGAGGTGGACTTTGTGAGCCCTTCCCTCTCCATATTGAAATTTTGACTGACTTGATCTTGTAGAAATCTTGTGCATGTAGTCACAAATGCTGCGACTTCAAGTGTCATGTCATGTCATGTCATGTTAAGGAGCCTGCCATATCATCAAACCACAGTTTTTCAGTCTTCTCCAGCCTCTGAGTCTTACAGTCTGTCCAGCTCTCTTCTGCAATGATTCCTGAGTGTTGGAAAAAGCTGTGTTACAGATATACTATTAAAAAGTTTAATTCGTGCCTCCTGTATGGCTGGTATGCTTATCTTCAGTAAAAGTGCTGAGTCTTGATTGATAACATGGTTTCTTAGTGTCATAGCCCTAGCAGTCCTGGAACTAGCTATGTAGACCAGGCTGGTCTTGAACTCAGAGAGATTCACCTGCTTCTGAGTCCTGAGTGCTGGGATTAAAGGCATATGTCACCACTGCCCAGCACACGTTGTGAACCGATGATTCTTCAAATCAGCTGTCCAACCAGCCTATATATGTTTACATTCTATATTAAAATTATGAATTTTAAGTAGAAAATTCAATTTGTGTCCCAAATGTCTTTCATTTCTTTCTTCAAGGTGTTTGTGAAGTTCTCTCCTGTGAGCATGAAGGACATGTTTATCCATGTTCTTCATCTGCTCTTGCATAATTCTGTTTTATTTCTACAATAGTTTGTGTCAAATCTTCTTTTTCTCCTTTTTATAATCATATTTTCCTGAATTACTGAAAATTATTTTATTGGAGACTGTATACTAATCTCAGAAAATTCAATTTTCCATTCTTAGACTTTGTGTTGGAATGTTGTTAAATCACTTACACACTTGCATTTCATTATCATTTTTAGTTACATGTGTGTATGTATGTGTGTTTGTGTGCACATGAGTGCAGGTGCCTGTGGAAGCCATAGGTGTCATAGCCCCATGAAGCTATAATCACAGACAAATGTGAGCCACTTAACATGAATGCTGGCCATGCATCTCAGGCCCTCTGTCCTACATTCTTGTAACCCATAAGACATTTCTCCAGACCCCAATTTTCTTTGTCAGTCATCCAAATAAGCCCCTTATCTAAGATTAATAAATCATGCTATTTGAACGACAAAATTCTTAGACCTTATTGGATAGACCAGATGTATTTTATTTGATGTCTGAAGGAAAAATAAACTCTTCTCACTATTTTTAAAGGCAGTGGATTGCTTCTGTTCCTTTCTGCGGATGTTTGTCTGACATATATGATTGCAATTAGTTACTTTTCATGTGTGGTTGGGACAGTGCTCAGCTTCCAGTTTGCGGTAACACCCCAATCTGGAGCTCTTTGTTTCAGCTCTTCTCTAATTTCTGGTGTGACTTTTCAAAACCCAAATTTGCTCCAACTCTGATCTCTTTGCCTTCCATTTAATGAGCCTGCAAAGCTCGGCCTTTGCATCAATCTTGAATGCTGCTCATGAAAGTATGCGGGGACTTTGAAAAGTCTACTTCATTTATTTCTCTTCTAAAAATTGTGTCCTAACGCCTTGTACTCAGTCTCAGAACACTGCTCTTTCACATATATTCCAAGTACATTTTAAATGTTTAGAACTAGAGGGCAGGTCTTGCTTTGGTATACATTTGTGCATGAGTTCATGAGCAACATCTTACAAAATAAAGTCACCTCCCTGATGTTTTCACCTCACTAACAAAGCGAACATCTCAGAAGTACATGACAGACAGTGCTAGTGTGGGTTCCATTCAAAGAACCAAATGACATCTGCTTAACTAAAGAGTACATTAAATGTTTCAAGGAATTTCCACCAGAATGTTAGCTAAAACCTTACAGGCCTTAATCTTGAGTGTCAATCTGTGATAACTGATCCTCTGGGAGGATGAGTAGAGTGGTTGCTTTTCAGTGGGAAATGCTCATTTAATGGAAAGTATTCTCTTTTTTCTTTCAGAAACATGCTTTGTGCCTCCAAATAGTTTGGACTGAAGCAAATATTCTAGAAAAATATGGAAGGGTATAGGTTAATGTACATTTTAAATGTGTAACCACATTTCAGACATTGACTTGTATTAAATTCACTGATGTGCCACTGATTAAAAAATAAGTAAATTTTTAAAGAAGAAAAACAAAGAATATCATAATACTTGCTATAGAATAATGCAGCCATTTTGTGCCATTTTAATAATCTCTACATTCCTTCTTTTGAAGTTCTTCAATGGCCTCCATCTTATCCAGAAAGAACACCAAGTCCCTTTATATAACACCCAAGGCTGCCTGTGCCAGTCTCACTGACATTTAATCTCCCACACAAGCACAAGACCCTAGATCATTTTTATATAAATCATACTGAAGGAAGAAGTGTGATATTAGAAACACTCATCTCAGAGATTAAAGTGCAGCCACTCGTAAGAACGGCAACTTTATCAACCGTTTCAGAGTTCAATATGTCATTAGCTGCACACACTAGTCTTAAGCCTCAGACACTTTAAATCTTAGAGATAAATAAAATCTGATGTTTCAGAAAATTTCCACAGATGCCTAATTGCTTCTAAATCTCTCCCCATATCCTGTGGAGTTGGCCTAAAATGAGTGATGAATATTAACATCTGAAAATAAAATTTTTGTCTCTAGGTCATTGCTACAATTATCAGACTATCCATAGTGTATTGAGCATTGTGTTAAGTACGGTTTGCTTTAGTTCACCAATGTTCATAACAGGCGCAACGTCTGAGCATTGTATTTCTGAGTTACACGCGAAGAAAAAGGATTAGAGACAGCGACTGTGTTCACATTGTCACCCTCCCTTCCTCACCAGATAGGTGAGGTGGTGGGAGCCTTGATGAGGAAGAGCCTCTTTGGTGAAATTTAGATTCCAGAGAGTTATATCCCCCCCAAGAGTATTTGGGACCCTGATTGATTCTTGTCTGTTTTTATTTTATGGGTACAATGTGGGGATCAGTTCCTTTAACTTATGATATCACTGAAATATAATGTGTTACCCAGGACCAAAGCCGCAGGACCAAGTGATCAAGTACTGACCCCTCGAAGCCTTCAGTACCAATACGTCTTTCTCTACTATCATGGGAACCATTTTACCTGTTTTGGCTTAGAAGTGGGAAGTTAACACTACTGTCCTTGAATCACCTTAGAGGATTTCCCTCTGGTCCTTTTTGATTTCTCCTTTGTTGCCTGGCTTTACCTTGAGAAGTTTTCTCTTTACCAACTAGCACCCTCCCTAACTTCTGACAGCAACGAGTGCTGTCTACTCATGGTGATGACCTCCAGGACTGTGAGCCGAATAAAGCCTTTTCTCATTGTAGGTTAATATCAGGCGTTTTGCTATCATCAAAAACTGGATAACACAGATTTAGTATCTAAATGAAGTACTGCCTAAGATGGACCCTAGATCTCTGCTTATACCCATTAAATTACGTGTCAGTTCTGGCTCCTTAAATCATTTTTTTGCATTTCTATATATAACAAATTGTAACTGTTTTCTTGAATTAGATGCCTGGGAACAATTTAGCAAAGCCCTCTGCTCATGTTCTCATGAAACTATAGTCCAAAAATTGGCCAGAAATATGGGATCATCTGTAGTTAAAGGTGCCAATCCAAAGCTTGATGAGCTGTGGCAGATTTTGACATTTTAATCTGAGATTACTAATCTCTTGCAGGTAGATGTCCTCCTGGCCCCAAGTCCTTCTTCTTTGACTCTCTTGAAATAGGACAGCTTGCAACATTCCAGGGTAGGAGAAGCTTGTCTTCAGAAGCCCCATTGTTTGGGGGAAAACATAGCTGATTGTGTCAGGATAATTACGCAGGATGAGCCCTTCTGATTAACTCATAGTTGATCTGCTAGAGCTTATAATTATGTCTGTAAAGGCCTTGCAGCCACATTCTTAAAATATAATGGAAATAAAGTTATTGTTTTTACAGTTTCCTCCAGAGCTACTGATAGAGAATTAGAAAAGAACATTTACCATTGTGGATCATCTGAAAATTCCTCTCTCCACATAGGCCATCTGCTTTCAAGCACAACTGATGATGCATACCAGTAAAACAAACCTACCAATGGTTATCTGTGGGGATGAATGAAATCTGCTGTCTTTTCCCAATCCTTTCTTTGTCTTATATAAGACAAACAAATGTCTGTCTTTGTAATGTACCATTCAGATAGGTGAGTGGATCTTGGGGAGGGGAGAAATGTCCAAGGGAGCTGGGAGGAGTGTAGGGAAAGAAAACTGTAGTCAGGCCATATTGTGTAAATCTATATTCAATTTAAAAAAGATTCACAATATTAGTTTTCCTAAATATGAAGAATATTGGTCTGGAGAGATAGCTCAGTGGTTAAGAGCACTGGGAGCTCATCCAAAAGTTCCAGATTTTGTTCACAGCACTACATGGTACCTCACAAGCATCTTCAACTCCAGTTCCAGTGGATGCACACCCTCTTTGGCCTCCATGGACACTGCACACATGGAGCACAGACACATAGGCAAATAAAACCACTCATGCATATATAGTAAAAATAAATATCTAAAAATAATTAAAATAAAAAAGAATAAATGGAATGTATAGTGGGAAAATTCTGAGAAAGATTTGGGATAAAATATCTGGGGATTAAGCAGCACATTCTTCACAAAGGAAACTTTTAACCTAGGATCGTCAGTTTGAAGCAAAAATTTTAAATCATCAATAGAAATGATCCATACTATGCAAATAGTAATCCTTTATAAATCAGTCTGCTACTGTACCTGTTATGATCAAATTCCTGAGAAAATACTTAACATAGGAAAAATTCATCTTGGTTCTTGATTTCAAAGGCTTCATTCATAGTTGTTTGAGTCCATTATTCATGAGCTTGTGGTTAGGCAGAGCCTCATGGCAGAGAAAACAGAGATAGACTGAACTTCTCACTGCATAATAGACAGGAAGCAAAAAAATTTAAGAAGAAATAAAGAGGACCTAAACCTAGGAAGGACTAAGGACAGCATATGTCTTTCCAGACCATGGCCCTCATTGTCTTCTAGCCTGGCTTTCTTTTCCCATTGCCAGCCCCAAATAACAGTACAGAGACTTATTATTAGTTATGAATGCTTGGTCCCGGATTAGGCTTGTTCCACTAGCCATTATAACTTAAATCACACATTTGTATTAATCTACGTTTTGGCTCCTGGTTTTCTACCTTTCTTCCACTCTCTATAACCTATTCCTTCCATGTCTTGGTGGCATGTCTCTCATGTGTCTAGCACTGTGTTATCCCCAGTTTGATGGAGGAGG
>LOJH01068909.1:0-10041 GCA_001685095.1 Ellobius talpinus
TTCTGACCTATCAGGCCAAGCAGTTTTCTTTATTAATTAACCAATGAAAGCAAGTGAGAGACCCTGCTCCATAAATAATGTGGAGAGCACTGTAAGCAGGACACTAAAGAACAAACTCTACTCTCTACATGTGTGTGCACACATGTGCATGGGCACGCCTACACACATACAACCACACAGATGTAAACTTGCATATGCACATATCACATACACTTTCGTTTGCATTTGCCAAATAATTAGGGAAATTTGGGAACTTTGGACAAGTCATGGTCTCATACCTGTGGCATGAAGTTTCTCAACGCCCGTCTCCCCCTTGGGTCCTCCATCTAGTTCAGCATTCTGCAGCATTGACAGCACGGCTTCCCCCTCTGTGGCCATTAGTGATTCAGTTCATTGTCAAGTTGCCGCAGTTTGGAATCACCTGCAAAGTCTCAGGGAGAAATTGCCTGTGGTTGTGATGTGACCGCCTGTCTCACTTCTGACTGGTTGTGATGTGACCACCTGTCTCACTTCTGACTGTGGTTGTGATGTGACCAGCTGTCTCACTTCTGACTGTGGTTGTGATATGACCACCTGTCTCACTTCTGACTGTGGTTGTGATGTGACCGCCTGTCTCACTTCTGACTGTGGTTGTGATGTGACTGGCTGTCTCAAGCTCCTGCTACTCTGGTGCCCTACAGGGATGGACTGTGACCTGGGATTTTGAACTAAAATTCTCCCTTTCTTCCTGAAGTTGTTGTTTGTTATAGCAACAGGAATGGATACAGAGCATCCTGCTCATCCCTCCTCACTGCAGAGTGTACATTCCTGTAAACACTCCTGTCTCTGTTAATTTCCTTAATGGAGCAGTCTGAAGTGTCTCTGTCCCATCTTAGCTCATGTAGATACCATTTTAATGCAGACGGGCAGCCTGAATTTAGTTTCTCCTAGGCAGCTCGTGAGGACTTTGAGATTTGGGGTTTTTTTGGTGTAGAACATCTAAATTACACTAAAGGGAAGG
The DNA here is from genome assembly GCA_001685095.1 of Ellobius talpinus. Classification (NCBI taxonomy): domain Eukaryota; kingdom Metazoa; phylum Chordata; class Mammalia; order Rodentia; family Cricetidae; genus Ellobius; species Ellobius talpinus. The sequence continues at coordinate 1,001 of LOJH01068909.1, forward strand.
TGGCTTGCTGCTGTGAGAAAGGATGGCACACCTTTCAAGTACCTCAATAATAGTGCTTGTTTTCTCTTTCATGACTACCGTTGGTCTCTCTCTAAACCATGTACCTGGGCTGGGAAAAAGAAACCTCCAGTGTGGTGTCAGGTGCTAAGGACACCACAGATGCTCTTAGTGACAGTCCGTCTGGGTAGGTTGACCAGGTTTCATAGTAGCTTCTGAATGCCATCTCCTACAAACAACCTATTAACAACACGGTGATTTCAAGTAGGACACTAAGGGGCTTCTTCAAAGTTAAAACTAACAAAAACCCCAATGCAACAATGGCAGAAGCAGATCTTCTTAAAAATGGCTGGTTTAAATCCCATTTCAGAGTCCTTGAGACCTAACAGCTCTACACAGCCACACGCTGTTAGAATGTGTTTCTTCTACACAGGTGGGAAATCGTGTTGGGGGTGAAGCTATTTCAATTAGGGCTGGAAGAATTCTACAAAATGTCCAGACTCCTTGACTGACAGAGACTGTTCTCCTGAATGGACAGGCAGAAACAAAAAGAAAATTCCGCAAAGAAAGCTTCAGTTACTACAACAATATTGTTATAGCTGTGGATCAGAGTCAGGAGAGCACACACTGGGGTTTCTGGGGTCTTATGTTCGGGAACAAAGAATTGGAGAGAGTTTATTAAACATTGAGAGAGCCCTTCCCACAGTAGAAGTGAGCCAAGTAGGCCAGAGAGCCATGGCCTCAAGAGCCCCCGAGCCTCTTTCAATGGTTTCCACTGTGCCCACCAGCTCCTTTGTTGGACAGAACAAACTTTTTGCCTATACTCTGTCCCTTACGTACAGTCCTGGTAGGGAGGGACTTCAAATCTTCCTTCCAGCTGGCTTTAAGTCAATCTTTATGCATGGCTCTCCACCTTACTATTCTGCTTCAATATCTTAGTGCAGCAATACCTAATGCAATTAAAGGGCCTGTGCAGGTGCGAAGGGGTAGAGAGGAAAGGGACAAACCAGCAGGACAAGGGATCTAAATAACTCCCATTATTTCCTTGTTAAGAATAAGGAGTAAAAGGGATCAAAGAGTGAGCGACTGCCTGGATTTGGGGTCTGGACAGTATAAGCTGAGCTAAGTGGGACTTTGCCTTGGAAATAAATGTCTCTGGCAGCCTAGTAACCACAGGGAATGGGAAAAGCAAAGCCAGCAAGAGGCAGCTTACTTAATGCTTGTGGGGCTGTTTCCTCCTCCCAGATCTTCCTTCTCCATATCCTCCTTCTCTTTGTCCTTCCTCACTCCTTTTCTGTAGTCTATTAATTATAGATGAGTGACTAAGGTCACTGAATGATCTGTTCTTTATTACACACACACAGCATGCACACACATACACAGAGGCACACACATACAGAGGCACATACACATGCGCACACAGAGAGAGACACACACATACACAGAGGCACACACATACAGAGGCACATACACATGCGCACACAGAGAGAGACACACACATACACAGAGGCAGACACACAGAGGCACATACACACGTACACACAGACACACAGAGAGACAGACACAGATCCTTGTGTTTTATTTTTCCCAGACCTCAAATAGACCTAAGAGCTTGGATCTATCTACTTTATAGAAGGTTGTGTTAGGTCTCAAAGGGGTTCAGTCCCAGGTTTCAGCACCAGATGAATCTAAAAAAGAAACAAAAAAAAGGAAGGACATGACTGCTCCTAGGAATGCTGGAGGAGAAAGTTTATTGTAGATAAAGGGGAGACCATAGGCAGTGACAGGGACATCCGGGAGAGTCCAGAGTGAACATGGTCAGACTGAGCTGGGCCGTGTAGGATAGAGGGGAGAGCATGAGAGAAGCAGCTGACCAAAAGGGCCGCCTGGGCCAAGAGACTTGCATGGCCAAAATGGCTAAGTTATACAGGGGTCAGAGGAGCTGGGGAAGGGAAACCCAGCACAAAGCTGGGCTGGAGAGTTTCAGGGTCTGGGGCGGGCTATGCCACACCTGTAATGGCCAATATCATCTTTGATAAGTTAATGGGCACCTCAGTTAGCCATTTGTCCTGGGTTTGAGACCTAACAAGTTGGAAATATTAGTGTAAGATAAAAATATAAAAATCACATGAGATTATATTTTACTTTAAACGGCATGTAATTCAGTCTGTGCAAGGGTTTGGTACATTCTGAATGTATCAGACACAAAAGTTATAAAGTAACAGCCGCGATCTGGTGGTCATTACAACGGCTGAAGCTCCAAACTGAAAGCCATGAGAAAATTCTGCATGTATCTCAGCTCAAGCACAGCCAACACTTTAATCTAGGGCTTTCTTGGAGTTTCTTTTGGTCAAATGATGTGTCCGAATGGTTTGGGATGTGGCTTCTTTGTTTCTAAGTGTGACAGGATTTTGTAGAGGATTTAGACAGGAGATTAAGGAAGACTCAGGAATCTAGGTTGTTTCCAGGTTCAGGCTATTACGGGTAATGGCTGCTATTAATATAGTTGATCAAGTGTCCTTGTGGTACTATTGAGCATCCTTTGGGTATATGCCCAAAGGCTTATAGCTGGGTCTTGAGGTAGATTGGTTCCCAGTTTTCTGAGAAACCACCACACTGATTTCCAAAGTGGCTGTACAAGTTTGTACTTACCAACAGTGGAGGAGTGTTCCCCTTACCTCCACATCCTCTCCAGCATAGGCTGTCATCAGTGTTTTTGATCTTGGCCATTCTGACAGTTGTAAGATAGTATCTCAGAGTTGTTTTGATTTTCATTTCCCTGATGACTAAGGATGTTGAGTAGTTCCATAAGTGTCTTTTGGCCATTTGAGATTCTTCTGTTGAGAATTCTGTTTAGATTTGTACCCCATTTTTATTCCAGGGGGGTCATGATGGGGGAACCCACAGAGACAGCTGACCTGAGTTTATCTGAGCTCATGGACCCTGGACCAATAGTTAGGGAGACTCCATGGGACCAATATAGGTCCTCTGCATGTGTATGATAGTTGTGTAATTTTCTCTTTGTGAGGCTCCTATCAGTGACATAAGGACCTGTCCAGGGGCTTAACTGGCTTTTGGAAACCTGTTCCCCATGCCAGATTGCCTTGCCCGGCATTGACACAAGGGGAGGAGCTTTGTCCTGCCTCAACTTGATGTGTCATGCTTTACTCAAGCCCATGGGAGGCCTGCGCCTGTGTCATGCTTTACTCAAGCCCATGGGAGGCCTGCGCCTTTCTGAAGGGAGGAAGGGTGGAAGGGGAGAGGGAGCCCATGGGAGGCCTGCACCTTTCTGAAGGGAGGAAGGATGGAAGGGGAGAGGGAACCCATGGGAGGCCTGCGCCTTTCTGAAGGGAGGAAGGATGGAAGGGGAGAGGGAACCCATGGGAGGCCTGCGCCTTTCTGAAGGGAGGAAGGGTGGAAGGGGAGAGGGATAGATGGGAAGGGGGGGCTTGGAGGAGAGGAGGGAACCTGGTGGATATGTAAAATAAATGAAGAAATGATATTTAAATTTTTTAAAAGATGGGAAAAAACAAAGACCTAGGATTCTCCAATTACAGGCAGTCTACCCAGCTGGTGCAGGCAAGAAATGCGGCCCAGGAGTGTGAAAATGGTCTTGCAGAGCTTGGCGCAGATAGAAATGGAGCCATCACAGCAATTCTTTTAATTAAAAATATCTCCAGCTTTACAGTGTGAACAAGGAACAAACGGTCCCGCATGTCACCAGATCTAGTGCGACAGGTGGTGAGCTCAGCTTCGCCCTGGGGGCTTTTCTGTTACATACAACGCACCCTGAACGCCAAGGTGGCTTTAATGACTGAGCCAATCAGAGCTCCAGCTTGCCCTTCCTCCTGTGAGCAGGAGACATTGGAATTGGGCTTGGGAGCAACCTGGGTCTACAGGAGTTTGTCCACCATGCTTTGGTAACTGCTGTCTTCCACAGGGCCGGGGCTTCCATGGTTTGTGGGCACGCTCACCAGTTTGATAGTGCATGTGTTGGGGCCTTCTGAGACTTTCTCTGGAAAGGAAGTAATCTATTGATAGGGTTCGAAAAGTACAGACAGAGAATACACATGTCACTGGCCTTCTCTTCATGGTACTTATGAACGTGTGTATCTGTGTGTGTGTGAGTATGTCTCTGTGTGCATGCACACCTATTCACTCATGTGAAGGCCAGAAGAGACAACAGCACCCCTCTATCTCTCGTCACTCATTCTATTGAGATCACACCTCTCCCTCAGCCTGGGTCTCCTGAAAGGCAACAAGCCCCAGCAACTGTCCTGTCACTGTTCTCCTTAAGCTGGGCATGTGGATGTTTGTGGAGATTCCTTGTGATTGTGAAGCAAGCCATCTTAACAGCCGAGCCCTCTCTCCAGCCCCCAGTTTCTTCTTTTTAATTGGGAAAGACTGTGAAGGGTTTGGTGGAGTATGGAGGGTAGAGAAGGAAACCCCATGCACTCACAGTCGTGCAGAATGTAAGACCTGATGGGCAGAACGACACACAGATGCATCTAAGCCTTCTTACAGGACAAACCTCCATAGCCTGTTTCTCCTTGGGCTCTAACGTGTTCTGGCTGGTGACACGGCATCCACACTTCATGAGCATACTCGCAGGGAAGCTGCAGATGCTGTTGCTACTCTGATTAACCCTCCTCTACCCAGGGCTCCAGCCTGAGATAGCATGTGTGTATATGTGTGTGCATGCACTTGTGTATCTGTGTATATTGTATATCTGTATATGTACTTGTGTATCTGTGTGTGTGCACTTACATGCCTGTGTGTGTATCTGTGTGTGCACTTGTGTGTTTGTGTGTATAGCTGTGTGTGTACACTTGTGTGTCTGTGTATCTGTGTGTGTGTGCACTTGTGTGCCTATGTGTATGCACTTGTGTGTCTGTGTATCTGTGTGTGTGCACTTGTGTGCCTATGTGTATGCACTTGAGTGTCTATGTGTATCTGTGTGTGCACTTGTATAACTGTGTGGGCACATGTATGTCTTTGTGTGTGTCTATGTGTGTAAGTGCTGCGATGGATGTGTCAACAAGTAGCTCAAATGCTCGAAACACAGGGCCGCTACAGAGTGGAGAGTCCAAGAGAGTGAGCCTGGGCAAGAGCCACCTGTGCCCTCTGCTGCCTCCAATGGGAGAGCAACCTGTGCTTAGGGGCCTAGATCTGTTCTTTGGCCCTGGGGTTTTGGGACACCTGCTTGTTAGTAGTCTCTGGCACCAAAGGTCTAGATTCTGCTTTTAGAAGCGCCACTGAAGGGTATTCATGGTGCCAGGAACGGAACTTCTACAAACTCACCCAACTTCCCACAGTGACTGCATTGTTGTTTCTCACCGGCACTGCGGCTACACCTGAGCTGACTGCTGCTTCAGCCAGTGACTGCAGCTTCTCAGGCAGTGGCCTCCTGCCTGAGATCTGCCTTTCCCACTGCAGCCACCAAATGTAGCTTTTAACTGAATCTCCATTGCTCTATTTACCAGTAAAGACTCAGGAGTCAAAGGCTGGGGTGAAAACCTGCTAGCTCAGAGAGGTTGAAGAGCAACTAGCTGACATCCTCCCTTCACCAGCATCTGAGAGAGTCTCATCTGTAAGATCTTCATGTCTCTTCCACTGCTCCAAACCAAAAAGGAACATTACACCCCAAGTCCCTCCCTACTACATCCTGCCTATCTCTCTAACCATTTTCCGGCCTCCCTCTGACCCTCTATGATACTTTCTGTCAACCAGTTGCTGGCTTTGCCTCCTGACCCAAGTATGGTTTTATTTCATAAATGCAAACCCAGGGTTCACAGTGTAATCGAATATCCTGCAACACTGTATCTAGACTACTGGAACTGAGCAAGCGACCTTCAGATTTGTTCTACTCAGACAAGGAAGGGGTCACCAGGAAGAGACATCCTCACCCAGACAGGAAGAAATCTGAGTCATATTGTTTTGATGTCAGAATGCAAACAGGGACTCATGTCTTTGAATTTTAACGGTTCCTTTGATGAGTTGGAGCGGTAACTCAGTGGCTAAGAGCAGAGGACCTGAGTTCTACCAGCACCCATGCTAGGCTCCTCACAGCTGCCTGTAACCCTAGCTCTAGGATATCTCACCCTCTTTGGAACGCCATGTGCACACAGCCACGCCCCCCCACATACACACAATTAAAAACAATAAACATTCACTTAATTTTTATGTTAAAATAGTTTTTTAAAAATTCTTGAGTCCCTTGCTTTGTGTTTTGAATCATTGTGCCTGAGGGAAACAACTGAAAGAAGGGAGAGACAGATGGTAGTAGCTCATCATTCCAGAGCTTTCCACCCCCAGCTGGGGTGAGGCCATGTGTCTGCGGTCAGAAGTCTGTGGTTGAGGAGGGCTGCTCACTCAGGACAGCTGAGGTGGGGCAGGGGAGCCCAAGGTAAGGCATGCACATCGTAACTTCCTCCCACCTTCTCAAGAGTGTCCCACAACAGCACTACAGAATGGACACCAAACCTTCAATACACGAGCCTGTTGGAGGGGGGCGTATCATATTTAAATAATAAAAGTCTTGTTCCTACCATCTTTTTGGAAAAATAGAAATTGAATATATTTCTTTATCAGCTTCTGTTACATGATTGATTGTTTGATTTTTCTTGAGACAGGGTTTCTTTGTGTAGCTCTAGCTTTCTTGGAACTCACTCTCTAGACCAGGCTGGCTTCAAACTAACAGAGATCCGCCTACCTCTGCCTCCCAAGTGCTGGGATTAAACACATGCACCACCACCACCCGGATCTGTTATGGTTTTAAGCATTGACATTTGCCCATTGCTGTGATTTTAATACAAGGGTAAACAGTTGCTGCCAACAGCTAGGCAAGGGTTTGGGTTGATTTGTGCTGGTGGTATCCTGCATTTCTTTCTCCAGTCCCTTCCTCTTGCCAAGAGCATATTATCATAAGCATGCCACATCGCGTGCAATATTTCAGAAAAGTGGGGTCGAGAGATCTGTGTGCTTTTATGTCTAATTTGCCTCCCCGCTTAATATTATTTCATGTTACTCCATTTTCAAAAGTTCAAATGTAAAGGGTGGATTTATCTCAACAATCTTTAGACACTGCGGCTATTATTATCTCCACTTTAATGCTCCTATGAACCTCTCTGTTTGGGAAATCTCTGTGAGCTTCTGATTATTTTTCTTCAAGGCAGACTCTCAAACATGAAGTATCTGGAGCTGGAAGCAAGTTTGGCTTGTTCATGCTTCTAGACGAGAGTGCTAGGTCTCTTTCATTCTCATTAACGTGGACAAAGTTTTAGAAAGCTTTGCAACTTACCGGTAAGAAGCATATGACTTCTACTGTTGCTTCATGTTTTAATTCTTACGAATTGTTTTTTACATTTTCATTTGTGTATGTGTGTGCGCGCGCATGCATGAGCCACAGTGTGTGTGTATGAAGATCAGAGAATATCTTGGAGGAGTTGGTTCTCGGCCTCCATCAGGGATCAAACTAGGGTCCACAGGCTTGGAGGCAAACATTTTTACCAGCTGAGCGTCTGCCTGGTCTCTAGTTGCTGTGGGGTTTTTGTTTGTTTTTAAAATTGCTATTGAGTCAAGCTGTTTTATTATACTGCTATTTTATATTTTGTTCATTTTTCATCACTAGAGTATTTTTACATTATTTCATGATTTGCATTTTTTTGTATTTTAGGCAATTACCTATTCATAATAATTCCATTTTCCTCCAGTTTTATATTATCTAGTAACATAAAATATTTTTATTTTTATAAGTCAAATTTTCCAATTTATCCTTTTGTTACAGTTCATCTTATTAAGTGATGAACATATGAGTAATATCGTGAGAATCAGACAGCACAGCCTTGCTATTTCTTTCACCAAGGGTTCAGGCCGCAGAAAATCCAGAGCATGTGTCTTCACTGCTGGCCTGTGTTGTTTCCTAACGCGCTCCTCAGGAAGCTTTCGGAAGCATCTTGCACATCATGCATCCCATTCTTTGCCTCGAGGTTTTCTCTCTTTTACAGATGATAAAGAATGTGTCTCTGTCTCCTGTGGGACACCACTCTCCTTTTAATGGTTGACCATCCCTATGGGCAGTTGGGATTTTTAGAAGCATCCAGTCATTCAGAGAAAGGCTTTGATGTCTAAATATGGCACTTCGCGGCAAAGGTTGCTGGCTGCTCTCCACACTTGCTTCCTCCTGCAGCTGCCACTCAGCTGGACACATTGTTCAACTGTGCTTTTGGCTGTGGCAGGTTGTGGGGCTATGGCCAGTGAAGTTATGATGTACACCTCTTCCTGAGCTGGCCCGTGACCACACATTTTACCCTCTACTCTATTTTGTGGTAGCTCTGAAAGTCAAGCATTAAAATGAGTGGAGCACCTGGATGCAGACTCAGAGCCCCCGAATGCCATCAGTTAACCGCCTGAATCCATGAGAAGTAGCACTAAACTTGCCTTAAGTGAAGCCACTGGGTGTGAAGGGTTATTGGTGTTGACTTAGTGAGCACCTTAGTCTCACGGTCAAACTAGGGGAGATTCAGACATAGCGCATGTGGAAGAAGTTTGACATGGGCGGGCCTTTTCCTTCTTTTGTGTCTGCTTCTATTGCCGGTGGAATTTCTGCCCTGTTAGACCACTGAGATGAAAAGATGAACTTGGGTTTGACAGGCTTCCTAGACACGACTTTGACTACCTGACACATCACTTTGTTTTTTGAAATTTCCTTGTAAAGCTTTGTTCTTATCTTATGTGTATGAGAGTTTTCCCTACATATATGTGGCTCACATCACATACGTGCAATACCTTTGGAGGCCAGAAGAGGACGCCAGATCCTCCAGAACTGGAGTTATGCATGGTTGTGAGCCATCATGTGGGTGCTGGGAACTGAACCTGAATTCTCAGAGAGCAGACAGTGCTCTTAACTGCTGAGCCATCTCTTTAGCCCCATATTGCTTGCTTGCTTCCTTTCTTTCTTTTCCTTTCTTTCTTTTCCTTTCTTTCTTTTCCTTTCTTTCTTTCTTTCTTTCCTTCCTTCCTTCCTTCCTTCCTTTCTTTCTTTC
>LOJH01068912.1:0-10041 GCA_001685095.1 Ellobius talpinus
CATGTACTGGCTTTTGGGACCCTAGTCTATTTGGATGCAAAGCTTCCTAGGCCTAGATGTAGCGGGGAAGGCCTTGGACTTCCCAAAGGGCAGAGTTCCCTGCCCTCTCTTAAGGAGGGAGGGGAGGGAGGAGGAGGAGTGGGGGAGCAGGAGGGGAATGGGAGGAGGGGAGGAAGTATAAATTTTTGAATGGAAAAATAAAATAAAATAAATGGAAGAAAGTATCTCAGGCAATGAAGACACAATAGAAGAAATGGATACCTTAATCAAAGAAAAATGTTAAACCTTAAAAAAAATAGCCTGGCACAAAACATCCAGGAAATCTGGAACACTATGAAAAGATGAAATCTAAGAATAATAGGACTAGAAGAAAGAACTTAGGTCAAAGGCACATAAATATTTTCAACAAAAGTATAAGAAAATTTTCTTAACCTAAAGAAAGAGCTACCTATTAAGGTACTAGAAGCATAAAGATTATCAAATAGATTGGACCAGAAAAATAAGTCCCCATACTACATAATAATCATTAAATGTAAACAATGTTAAAAAATAAAGAACGTTAAAAGCTGTAAGAGAAAAAGACAAAGTAACATATAAAGACAGACCTAATAGAATTACAATCCTTTCTCATTGGAAACTCTAAAAGCCAGTAGGGGCTGGACAGATGTTCTGCAGACTCCACAGACACCACAGATGCCAACCCAGATGGCTATACCCATCAAAACTTTCAGTCACAATAGATAGAGAAACTAAGACATTCCATGATAAAAACCAAATTTAAGCAGTGTCTGTATACAAATACATTCATACTGAAGATGCTAGAAGGGAAACTCCTACCTAAAGAGGTTAACTACACCCAAGAAAACTGAAACAGTGAAATAGTAAAAACAGTTCAAGTATGTAGAATTTAATAAAGAAACAAAACCACTAAAGACAAAAGAAACTGAAATAAAACTGGAAATGAAAAATCTCAGAGGAATGCCTCACCAACAGATTAAAAGACATGAAACAGAATTTCAGTTGTTGAAAACAAAATAGAAGAAATTGATACCTCAATCAAAAACTATATTAACTCTAACACATTCCAGACAGAAATATTCAAGAACTCTGGGACACTATGAAAGGTCAAAACTTACAAATAATAGGTATAGAAGAAGACAGAAAAACTCAAGTCAAGAGAACAGAAAATACATTATTTTAATTCTTAGAAAAAGATTTCTAAAAGTAAAGAAAGAGTTGTCTAACAAAGTTCTGAGGACTAAATACCAAGAATAGAGAAGCCTAGAAAAAAAAATGTACTCCACAACATGTAATAATCAAAACACTAAAGGTATACAGAAAAAAAGATATTAAAATGTGCAAGGGGAAAACACCAAAAAACATCTAAAGGCAGGCCTCTTAGAGTAACACTTGACTTCTCTATGGAGACCCAAAAAGCCAGAAGGGTCTGCATGATGTTCTACAAGGTCTGAAAGATATCAGATGCCAGCTCAGACTACAATTCCATGCAAAACCATCAATCACAACAGACCACAGAGGATATTGCAATTCTAAACATTTATGCACTGACCACAAGGGCACTCACATTCATAAAAGAATGCTATTGCGGCTAAAAACAAAATTTCTTCTCAGGAACTTTCTCCAAAATTTACCACATACCTGGGTATAAAGCAAGTGCCAATAGACGTAAGAAAACTGAAATACCACCCTGCTTCTTAAATGACCATGGATTAAGGTTGGAGAGCAAACAGAAACAATAGAAAGTATACAAACTCATGGAAACTAAACAACTCTCTATTTAATGAAAAACAGGTCAAGACAGAAATCAAGAAGAAAATTTCAAAATTTATAGAACTGAATGAAAATGAAAACACAACATAGCCCAACAGTCCCCCCTCCTCCCCTCAGCACTATATCCTAGCCAACAATTCTGGCTGAAGTCCTCTCCTCTACGAGAGGCCATGACAGCTTCCAGAACTCCCAGATAAGTCTCCTCTGACAGACCACCAACATTTCCCCAGAGCCTACCCAGCACTGTCTCAACAGGGCACCCCTCCCCTTGTTACCATATCCTGGCCCACAACTCCATCAAAAGCCACCTGCTCTACCAGAGACCATGCCAGTTCCCAGAACCCCCAGAGGTCATGACAATACACAGAACCCCAGAGGTCACAAAGGCCACCAGAACCCCAGTAGAAGCACCCCACTGGACCAAAGGACCACTGGCCAACAGAACTTTGGGCCACACAGACTATATCAAAAAGGAAACAAAAACCAAAGGAAAAAAACATTAATCCAGCAAAGATAAACTCAGAAATCTGCACCTAGACCTCTAGTTACCCCAAACCCAGACGCCTACATGCCAGCATAAGAACATAATCAATAACAGCCAGGGCAATATGCCACTACCAGAACCCAATTGTCCTACTACAGCAAATTCTGAATATTCAAACACAGATGAAGCATAAGAAAAAGACCTTAAAGCCAACTTTATGAAGATGATAGAGATCCTTAAAGAGATGAATGAATCCCTTAAAGAAATCTGGGGGGAATTGTGGGAAATGAGTAAATCTCTTAAAGGAAGCCAGGGGGTGGGGAAAGGTGAAGGAAATGAATAAAACAATTCAAGACTTGAAAATATAAATAGAAGAGAACACAAACTGAAAGAATTCTGGATTTGGAAAATCTAGGTAAGCAAACAGGAACTACAGACTTAAGCATCACTAACAAAATGCAAGAGATGAAAGAGAGAATCTCAGGAATTCAAGTTAGGATAGCAGAAATTGATACATCATTCAAAGAAATGTTAAGTCTAAAAGATTCCTGACTTAAAACATCTAGGAAACCTGGGGCACAATGAAAAAAAACAAACTTAAGAATAATAGGGAAAAAAAGAAGAGTCCCAGTTCAAATGCCCAGGAAATTTTTTCTTCCTTTCTTTCTTCCTTTTCCTTTTTATCTTCCTTCTTTCCTTCTTTTTTCCTTCCCTCATTTATTTATTTACTTAGTTATTTTAAATCCCAGATGCACTTTCTCATCCCTCCTCCCAGTCTTCCCTCCACCACCCTCTCTAGTCTCAGTCCCCTCCCCCAACTCCCACCCCCAAACCACCCCTCCTCCTTTTCTGTTTAGGAAAGGTCAGGTCTCCCATGAGTATCAACAAAACATGACATAGCAAGTTTCAGTAAGACTAAGCACTTCCCCATACATTAAGGTTGGGCAAGGTACAATACTGCACAATAAAAGAACTTCCAAAGGAAATCCATACACCTATGGACACCTGATTTTTGACAAAGAAACCAAAAGTATACAATGGAAAAAAGAAAGCATCTTCAACAAACAGTGCTTATTTAACTGGATATCAGCATGTAGAAGAATGCAATTAGATCTATATCTATCACCCTGCTCAAAACTCAAGTTCCAGTGGATCAAAGAACTCAACATAAATCCAGATACATTGAACCTGATAAAAGAGAAAAAGTGGTAAATAATCTTGAAAGCATTGACACAGAAGACTACTTCCTAAAGAGAACACCAATAGCACAGGCACTAAGATTGATAATTAATAAATGAGACCTCATGAGATTGAAAACTTTCTGTAAGACAAAAGACACCATCAATAGGACAATACAGCAGCTTACAGAATGGAAAAAGCTCTTTGCCAATCCCACAACTGAAAGAAAATATTTTAAACACACTCAGACCTGGTAGTGGTGGTGCACAACTTTAACCCCAGCACTTGGGAGGCAGAGGCAGGTGGATCTCTTGTGATTTCAAGGCCAGCCTGGTCTACAAGAACTAGTTCCAGCACAGCTAGGGCTGTTACACAAAGAAACCCTGCTAAAAAAAAAATCCTAACTTTACAGAACACCAAACAGATTGGACCAGAAAAGAAGGTCTCGTGCCACATCCACATGATAATCAAAACACTACACATACAGAAAAAGAAAGAATATTAAAAGCTCCAAGAGGAAAGGGCCAAATAACATATAAAGGCAAACCTATTAAAATATACCCAACTTCTCAACAGAGATTCTAAAAACCAAAAAGGTCTAGACAGATGTCCTGCAGACTCTGACAGGTACCAACAGCCCAGATTACTATACCTGGCAAAACTCTCAGTCATGGATGGAGAAAAGAAAATATTCCATGATAAAATCAAATGTAAACAATATCTATCCAAAGTTCAGCACCTACAATAGATGCTAAAAGGAAAACTCCAACCCAAGAAGGTTAACTACACCTATGAAAACTCAGGAAATAAAAAATCTTACACCAGCAAAACCAAAATAAGGAAGTGCTCATGTACACACACACACACTACCAGCACCAACACAAAATAACAGTAATAAACACTAAATGGTCATTGATAAGTCTCAATATCAATGGACTCAAGTCCAAAAAAACCCCATAGACTAACAATGGAAGTGAAAACAGGATCTATCCTTCTGCTGCATACAAGAAATATACCTCAATATCAAAGATAGACATTACCTTAGAGCAAAGGGTTATAAAAAGATTTTCTAAGCAAATGGAGCTAAGAAACAAGCTGGTGTAGCCATTCTAATACCTAACAAAATAGATTTCAAATCAAAATTAATCAAAAGAGACAAGGAAGGACACTTTGTGCTCATCAAAGGAAATATCCGCAAGACAATCTTTCAGTTCTTAACATCTATGGCCCAATAGTACCCTCGTTTGACAACACTAAAGCTCAAATCACACATAGGTCCTCACACATTGATAGTGGGAGACATCAATACCCTACTCTAACCAATGGACAGGTCATCTGACAAAAACTAAACAAACAAACACTGGAACTGACAGATTTTATGAACCAAATGGACTTAATGTAATAGACATCTACAGAACATTTCATCCAAACACAAAAGAATTACCTTCTTCTCAGCCCCTCATAGAACATTCTCCAAAACTGACCACATACTCGGTCACAAAGCAAGTCTCAAAAGATATAATAAAATTGAAATAACCCTGCATCCTATCAGACCATCATGAATTAAAACTGGATTTCAACAACAGAAAGCCTACAAACTCATGCAAACTGAACAACTCTCTTCTGAAGGACTGCTAGGTCAAGGGAGAAATAAAGAAATTAAAGACTTCCTAGAATTCAGTGAAAATGAATGTACAACACATGCAAACCTATGGAACACAATGAAAACAGTGCTAAGAGGAAAATTCATAGCACTACATAAACAAATTAGAGAGATCTCATACTAGCAACTTAATGGTACACCTAAACACTCTAGAGCAAAAAGAAGCAAACTTACCTAAGAAAAGTAAAAGGCAGAAAATAATCAAACTGAGGGCTAAAATAAAATAAATGGAAACAAAGAGAACAATACAAAGAATCAATGAAACAAAGAGTTGGTTCTTTGGGAAAATCAACAAGACAGACAAACTCTTGTCCAAACTAACAAAAAAAAGAGGAGAGAGAATATCCAAATTAACAAATCAGAAATGAAAAGGGAAGACATGGAGGAAATTCAAACAATCACACTTCAAAACTTGTACTCCATAAAATTAGGAAATCTAAAAGAAATGGATAATTTTCTTGATATATATCATTTATCAAAGTTAAATCAGTATCAAATAAATAATTTAAATAGACCTATAACACCTAAGGAAATAAAGGCAGTCATTAAAATCTCCAAACCAAGAAGAGCTCAGGACCAGGTGGTTTTACACAGAATTCTATCAGACTTTCAAGAAAAGATAAAGCCAGTATTTCTCAAATTATTGCTCAAGATAGAAACAGAAGGAACATTGCTAAATTCATTTTATGAAGCCACAGTCACCCTGATAGCCAAACCACACAAAGATTCAACAAAGAAAGAATTACAGGCCAATTTCCTTCATGAACAGATGCTAAAATACTTGCAAACCAAATTTAAAGAACACATCCAAAAGATCATCTGCCACAACTGAAGGGACTCTGTTCACCTTGAATGTGGTGAGCATGGCTTTGACAGGCCTTGCCCTTCTCTCCCTCCCATTCCCTCTGTCTTGCTGAAAACCATTGGATTACATTCCTAAAGCTAACCCTCAAGGTGTGTCCCCTTATTTGGCTACTTCCCCATCCTGAGGCTGACTACCAAGGTCCAGGCTATCAAAGTACTGAGGTCCAGCTCTCAGAAGTCCCCTTTGACTCACCTAATCAACATACCCAATTAAAATTAAATACCTCATCCTAACACAGGGTTTTCATTTTACCTTTATAAACCACCATTTGCCTACGGACCACTTCTGTCTTCCTTCTATAGTCCTTTGTCCTCTCCCTTGGAATGAATAATCTCAGCCCTCTCTCCCTTGTTCCCTTCTCCTTCTCTGTTGTCTTTTATCTCCTATGTTTGTTTATTACTCCCTGATCTCTTTCCTTCTGGGCAAATAAATCTCCTTTGGTGTAGAGAACTTTGCCTTGGGGGTCCTGACCCGATACCTTTTTCTTTCAACAATCAAGTAGGCTTCATCCTAGAGAGGCATGAATGGGTCAACATTTAAAAAAAAATCAGTCAATTTAATCCACCATATAAACAAACTGAAAGAAGAACACCACATGATCATCTCTTTAGATGCTGAAAAAGCTTTTGACAGAATCTAACACCCCTTCATGGTAAAAGTCTTGAAGTGATTAGGAATACAAGGGATATATATAGACATAATAAAGGCAACCTACAACTATCCTATACTAAACATCAACTTAAATGGAAAGAAACTCAAAGCAATTCCACTAAAATCAGGAAGAAAAGAAAAGACTGTCCACTCCCAATCTATTCAACATAGTTAGAGCAATAAGACAGCAAAAGGAGATCAAGGGGCTACAAATGAGAAAAAGAAGAAGTCAAAGTATCACTATTCAAAGATATGATAATATACATAAGTGACCCCAAAAATTCCATAAGGGAACTCCTACAGATGATAAGGCAAAGG
Organism: Ellobius talpinus; assembly: GCA_001685095.1. Taxonomy (NCBI): domain Eukaryota; kingdom Metazoa; phylum Chordata; class Mammalia; order Rodentia; family Cricetidae; genus Ellobius; species Ellobius talpinus. The sequence goes on from LOJH01068912.1 coordinate 6,952, forward strand.
ACACCATTATTAGGACAAAATGGCAGCCTACAGAATGGGAAAGGATTTCCATCAACTCCACATCCAACAGATGTGTATATTCAAAAGATATAAAGAACTTAAGAAACTAGACATTAACAAACCAAATAATCCAATTCGATTACAGATCTAAACAGAGAATTTTCAACAGAGGAATATCAAATGACTGAAAAACACTTAAAGAAATGTTCAACATCCTTTGCCATCAGAAAAAAATGAAAGTCAAAATGACTTTGAAATTCCATCTTACACCTGTCAGAATGGCCAAGATCAAAAATACAAGTGACAGCTCATGTTGGCAAGGATGTAGAGCAAGGGGAACACTCTTCCACTGCTGGTTAGAATGTAAACTTATACAGCCTCTTTAGAAATCAACATGGAGGTTTCTCAGAAAATTGGGATTAGATTCTTCCTCAAGGCCCAGCTATAGCACTCTTGGGTATATACCCAAAAGATGCTCCATTCTACCACAAGGACACAAAGTCAACTACATTAAATGAAGTTTAATTCAAAATAACCAGAAACTAGAAACAACCTAGATGTCCCTCAACTGAAGAATGGATAAAGATAATGTGGTACACTTACACAAATGAGTATTACTCAGCTTTTAAAAACAAAAACATCATGAAATTTGCAGGTAAATAGGTGGAACTAGAAAAAACAATATGTAGAATGAAGTAACCCAGACTTAGAAAGACAAGTATGGTATATACTCATAAACAGACATTAGCTGTTAAGTAAAGAACAATCATTCTACAATCCACAGACCCAGAGAGGCTAAGTAACAAGGAGAACTCAAGGGGAGACACATGGAGCCCCTGGGAAGGGAAATTAGAATAGATTTTGTGAATGGACTTGGCCAGTAGGGATGAGAACAGGAGGGATCTGGCAGGGGGTGGGAGAGACAAAGGACAAAGTGCTGGAAGAGACAACTCAAACTGGGGGTATATGAGTGGCACTATAGAAACTAACACAGTGGAAACTCCTTGAAATCTACATAAGTTATCCTAGTGAAGTCTCCTAGAAATGGGAGAAACAGAGCCTGAACTGGTCATCTTTTATAACCAGACAGGCCCCTAGCAGTGGGACTGGAATACCAACCCAGCCACAAAACCTTTGTCCTATAGCCTGTCCTGCTTTCAAAAGATGCTGGGGCAATGGTGGCACAGAACCTGTGGCAGTGGCCAACCCATGACTAGCTCAACTTGTGGCCCATGCCATGAGAGGGATCCCATGCCTGACACTTCCTGAATGTCCAGGAACCAGACACAGGACAGACCAGAGACCAGGACAGAATCAAATAAGACTGGCAAAAAAAAGAGTCAATGAAATGATTCCTCATGATATTCTGCTATATTCATAGTTCAATGTCTAGCCCAGTTGTCATCAGAGGGGCATCATCCAGCAACCAATGGAAGCAGATGCAGAGATCCACACCCAAACACTAAGCAGAGCCACATGATCCCTACAGAAGAAGTGAAGGAAGGATTGTAGGAGCCAGAGGGGTTGAGGGCACCATGAGAACATTGGCCACAGAATCAAAAAGCAGGTTCACAGTAACTCACAGAAATTGAAGCAATAAACATGGACTCATACTGTATGAGTCTGAGCTAGGTCCTCTGCATACACCTTACGGCTGCAAAGCTCTGTGTTCTTCTGGGACTCCCAACAATGGGGGTGTCTCTGTCTCTTGTGCCTGCACTTGGAATTCTTGATTTCCTCCTACTTGGTTGCCACATCCAATATGATATGAGGGTTTGTGCCCACTCTCATTGTATCATGCTAGGCCAGTTATTTTTTTTCTTTTAAGGGAAACAGGAGGAGTTGATCTGAAAAAGAGGAGAAATGTGGGGAGGAATTGGGAAAAGTGGAGAAAGGGGAAACTGCAGTTGGGATGCAACTTACAAGAGAAAAATTAAAGTTAAAAAGAAAAAAGAAAACACAACATACCCAAACCTATGGTATATATTAAAATTAGTTGTAAGATGAAAGTTTATACATTATAAATAAATATAATTATTTAATTTTAATTTATATATAATTGTAAATAAACTAGAGAAATCTCTTATTAAGAACTTAGTTGCACACCTGATAGGAAATAAATCATTATTTAGTGAATGGTGTTAAGAAAACTGACTACCATTTTTAAAAAATTTGGATGAATATATCATACCATGTATAGGATGCTTTCTTGTTTATTAGGTCATTTCTAAATAAAAATAACTCAGTGATTTAAGTACAAGGAAAAACTGAGTATATTTCATCCTATACCAGTTATACCTCTGGTAGAGAATTAATATACAGTATATATAAAGAAATCAAAAGACAAAGGGTCAAGAAAGCTGAGCATAGTGGCAAAGCACTTTAATGCCAGTACTTGGTATGCAGAGGCAAGAGGATCTCAGTCTGGTCTATATATTATGTTCCAGGATAGTTAAAGCTACATAGTGAGACCCTGTCTCAAAAACACCAAGATTGTAAAAAATATAAAAGTCAAGAAAACAAATAACCCAACTTTAAAAGGGGGGGCTATGGTGGTAAAAAAAAAGAGTGCTCTGTAGAAGAAATAAAAATTGCTAAGAAATGTTTCAAAAAGTGTTCCTCATCTTCAGCAATTAGTGAGGTGAACAATTAAACAACTGTGAAATTTCATCTCACTCCATAACTATAAACAGAAAGGCTATACCAATAAAACAACTGACAGCAAATGTTAGTGAGAATGTGGGGAAAGAGAAACTCTCATTCACTTTTAGTGGGAATGCGAACTATGGCAACCACTCTAGGAATCAATACAGAAAATCTTGGAAAAAAAACAGTAAAACTACCACATGACACACATATAGCACTTTTGGGCATATACCCAGAGATCTCAGCACCCTACTCCACAGTTAGTTGCTCAGCAATGTACAATATATCATGGCAAAGCTTTGTGGCAAAAGAGGCCCATTCACTTGACTGAGAATCAAAAGAAAAAGAGTAAGATATCATACAATATATAATTGTATAAAAAAGCTATTCATAGCTCTACCAGAAGATCCACTGGAGGGGTGAGTGCATTCCTGACCCTTGGAA
>LOJH01068914.1:0-10040 GCA_001685095.1 Ellobius talpinus
GAAGTTCTAGCAATAGCAATAAGACAACATAAGGAGTTCAAGGGGATTCGAATCAGAAAGGAAGAAGTCAAACTTTCATTATTTGCAGATAATAGACAAGTTTTTATATAGAGGAGATTTATCATATAGGGGCTAGGGAGATGGCCTAGTGAGAAAAGTGTGAGCCATGCACGTTTAAGTACTGGAGTCTAGATCCTCAAAAATATAAGTGAAAACCAGGCAGGTAATCTCAGTACTCAGGAGGCAGAGACTTAGTATCCTTTCAGGAATCTGGTTAACTAGACTAGCTCAAATCAGAAACTCCTGTGTTCAGTGGAAGACTGTCTAAATAAATAAGATGCAGAGCAATTGAGGAAGACACCCTACCTAAATTCTGGGCTTACACAATCATCTGAATATGCACATACAAATGTGGACCCCTGTGCACTCAGTATACACATGCAAAAACCCCTCAGAGCATAAAGATGTTTTGTTGTGCATAATAAACATTACTTTAGGAAACTTGAACATTTGTATCAGATCTAATATTTTCAAAGCATTTCACAAAGATAATCTGACTTAAGAGGCTACAATTGATACACAAATCAAGAACTGTGGAATGTGGGTCTTCAGATGGGTGAAAAAAGAAAAATCTCTAAAATATTTTAGGTTATATGAGGAAAATGCAAAAGGAGTGTTTTATTATTAAAACAACTATCTCAAGCACTTAATATTTTCTGCCAATTATAAGAGCTTAATAAATGTTTTTTTAAATAATTTGAAAGGAAAAACACTCAAGTATAGAGGATAAACACTGAAGATATCCAAATAGACAGGACTTGGGAAAGCATGAAGAGGCTCCTGGCTTAAGTACCCTATGAAACTAATAAATATGTGGCATTGTGGGGAGGAAATTGTTGATGTGACATCTTAAGGTCTAAGGTCCGAGAAACAATAGACATGAAAAAGTTATCCCAGAATTATGATATGAGTTGTCTTAGTTTGGGTTTCTATTGCTGTGTTTCTATTTCAAGTCCAAAAGCAAGGGCAGAGGTGGGGTTATATTTGGCTTACACTTCCATATTGCTATTCATAATAGTAGGAAGTCAGGACAGGAACTCAAGGAGGGCAAGAACCTGAACTCAGGGGTTGTTGCAGAGGTCATGGGGGATGGTACTTACTGATTTGCTCTTAATAGCTTGTTCAGCCTGCTTTCTTATCCCAGGACCACCAGTCTAGGAATGACACCACAATCAATGGGCTGGGCCCTCTTCCATTAATCACTAATTAAGAAATGCCATACAGGCCTGCCTACAATCTTATGGATGCATTTTCTTGAGGTTCCCTCCTCCCAGATGACTTTAGCTTGTTTCAAGTTGACACAAAACTATCCAGCACATGATGGTTCAATAGGAATAACATATTGAAAAATAAAAGGTTGAATATTTAATATAAAAGTTATTTGGAAACAAGGAACAGGTAAATCACATTTTTGTTGCTCCTTAATTAGCCTGTTTCAGAAATAAATTTGGTGGATATGTGGAACTTATTTGGTTCTCTAACAAGTCTATTGTGTTGAGTACATGTGCAAAAAACAAACAAACAAAAACCAAAAAACTGCATTTGTATATTGCAACTCAGATAAATAAATGAGAGTAGAAAATTCTGTGAGAGGGGAAAATGCTCTGGCTTCCCTATCTTTCTTTCTAGCTTTAAAACCAAAGTGCCTCTACACACTAAAACCCATAGTAAAGTCTTTTGATGCCTTGAATACTTAGCACTTTCTCTGGCATTATAAAATAACTTTATAGGGTAGTTAATCAAGTGACAGCAAGAGGCAGTGCTCTATAGAGAGCTCATTTCAATATTTAATACAGTGAATGCTGAACTCCAAAGTTGAAAGCAGTCCCATTAGCATATGTACATTGGATGCCAGTACTCCATCAAAGCAGTAACTATCAGTCCAAAACGTGACATGCCCTGCTGCGTCAGAAAGTGACAACTGACAGATCCATTCCCTTCAATATCTGTTCAACACTCATGTTTATAGTACTGTGGCAGTCTCTGGGAGAAAACACTGAGGGAAGAAAGATGATATTCCCTATCTCTCAGGAGTGCATAAACTTCAGGTAAACACAGATGCTTCCACACACCAAATGAATACAAATTAAAATACTGTTAATGCTGGGAAAGAGGCTTAAGAATCATAAAGAGAACCTGATCAAATGTGCATCCTAGTATATCTGAGACAATATTTGGGATTTTTAGATTCTGAGCTCCTAGATATTTGGGGAGAAAGGTATATAACACATATACTTAAATTATGTTAAATATATACACATATAAATAGATGTAGAATCATACAGATATGAATTGCACAGCTGTATTTACATGAACTTTTTTGAATTTGTCTCATTAATGCTCAAACATTTTATTTATATTCTAGGTAGTTTAAAGCAATATAGATACATGATATTATATAGGCATATAAACTAAATTTAGCTGTTAAGTACTGGTTCTTATGATGACAACTTCTTTCATCTAGTTTTAAAGTAATGATAACTAAATATATATCAGGTTGCTGGAACTCTTAAATGTCATAAAACTTTGGATCTCAATGCCCTAGAATCAAATCAACCAACTATTTGCAAATGAGAAATACTTCCTAAGCAATATACTAAATTTCTTTTAAAAGATTGAGGCTTAGTGGATTAAATGTAATTTATGAAAAAATACATTATTAGAAAGTAAAGAAAGCAAGATCAAATGACATAGAGATCATTATAGTCACATTTATTGCAGATTTAATTTGTTTATAGAACTATAAATATTTACATATATCTTCAATGGACACCTTGAAAGAGATTTAAGCATTTATTTATGTATATAATCAAGTATATTCATAAACACATGTATATCACAAAATTTCTTCTTATTCTTGGAAATAGAATCTCACAGTTTTGTTGTATAGAACAGGGTGACCTCAAGTTCTCAATTGTTCTGTCTCTTCCTTCTAATTGTGATTATGGGTATGCATGCTCTGTCCTACCATCCTTATCATAACCAAATGAATGAGTGAGAAATTCAATGGAACTGTGATTGAGACTCTTGTAGAGGAGGGAGACTATGATATGAATTTTTGTAATTATTTTTATGTACCTAGGATGTGGTCGAAGCAGAACAATGGGTCATTTCAGGATTTCAAGTAGTGTTTCATAAGGGTCAAGAGCAACAGGATCCAAATTTGGAATAAGAAACCTCAATTAACTACAGATTAAAAACTCTCAATTTGCCATTTATGTTGGATAATAGGTTGACACAAAATTACTACTCTGATGGGCTCAGGAAGTTTTTATAGTAACAAAACAAAGGAAGTCATAAATGAAGACACTTAAATACACTCCTCTAATACACAAGCAACATCAGGTAGCTGGGTAATTGAAAATGCAGGAGTCTCTGTCTTCAGATATTGCCTGATGACATTTTTGACCTGGGGATGATGGAAGCTAGGGGTTAGTTAAAACAACTGTGTAGAATGTTTAATGTAGATGTGACACCTCCTGTCCCAGGGACTGCAGTTGAAAAATTAAAATCCCCAAAGACTCTTTATAAATGAGGACAAAAAATATTGGTATTTATAGAACATCATATAATAACCTAGAATGCCAACTTTCTGGAGAGGTTAACTGAATGCAATAACTCACAAAACAAAACTAAGCCACAGAGAAGAATTTTGATAGTAATTTTAATATGTATAATTTTGTATACAAAATCAACTAAAATTTATTAAGAAATAAATCTTTCTTAGGATTTGGGGAATTTAACCCTTTTTATATATCCTTCACCATAGTGCAGGATATTAATATTGTTTACATAGTTCAATTAACTAAGTTGTTCTTGTGTTAACTAAGATAGTTATTGTAGTCCATTTGTCTCTGAGCCTCCTTCACTCATTTCATCTGTGTGTCTTAGTGTACCTGTGAGTATGTGCACACCCTTGCTCAGATGTGAGAGTGTATATGTTCAAGGTTAATCTCTTTAGAATTTTCCAGTAGCAATAGGTTCCAGAAAGGATTAGATAAGATATATCTATTTGAATTTTAAACATGTCTGTGTCCCAGACCCCTAGGTGGCAAAGAAAGCAAAGCGTTAGTGAATTCTAAAAAGTATAACACATTTTAATCTTTACAAAAGACCACTGTTGTATTTTATCCCTTCATATCTCATTCCCTTGTCAGATAAGAATGTGTAAAGACAAATGGCATTTTACAAAAGGCAAAGTTTAGGTTCTGCAGATGTACTCTCGGGGGTGGGCCTTACAACTTTGCATTTTAATGGGTTGTATTTTTCTGTAACAGTATTCATCTGTTGTAAAGAGAAGTTTTATTGATAAGGGGCAAATACACTTATTTGTGGGAAGAAAGGCAAATGTTTTTATGGATTAAATGATATCCATCCATCCTTGGAAAGGAATTTACTTCAGTGTCCGGATTCCAATATTAATGTCATTGCTGTGTACCTCTTTTGTCCAGATTGAAACATCCTTTCTAGAGCAGGGAATAAGATTTGTAGTGCGCTGAGATCAGGAAGCTCATGGGACTTCAAAAATCCATGCAGACCCTTGCTAAGGTAATAAAAGCATTGACCAATTGCTGGGAAGAGGAGTCCCATTCTCTGAGCCCTGCAATTTAGTGAGAATTCTAGGAGCATGGCTTTCGTCAGAATCGTCTACACTAGGGTTAGTTTTTTAGTGATTCAGTTGTTTTTCAGTCACTGGTAATGTAAGCAACCCTAATAATATTGTTGGTTCATCAAGCTAGATACTGGGAGAATCATATTTTGGTCTCTTGTTGGTACCCTGTTGTTTCCTTTTTAGTCAGCATGAGCAGATCTTGTCTGCTGGACCTGGGATCTGAGGAGTTGAAAGCATTGGGTGAACTACAGTCTAATGCTGTGGACAGCCTTACTTCAGTTTCAGTGTACTTTGTACACAAATGAAACAAAGAAAACGATGATCTAAAGAAGGCAGGTTGAGTTCAGAAAAACATGATCTTAAAAATCTATAACTAAACATCAGTAAGCATATACTAAATATTAACAGAGCAGGCCTTTCCCAGGACTTTCTTGGAACAGACCAATTTAAACACAATTACCTGGCAAGTACTATAGATTGTATCTGGGAAAGCATGAAAGCAAGGCAGAAGGCCTTACACTGACTGCAGGTTTGCAAGCCCACTCAAGCCCTTGGCTCTGGCAGGCCTTGCTCCTCTCTGCAATTCCTTCTGCTTTGCTGCTAGATTATGTTCCTGAAGCTAGCCCCTAAGGTGAATTCCCTTATTTGGCCCATCCCTCTTCCTGAGTCTGACTACCAAGGTCCAACTATCAAAGTATTGATTGAAATCCAGCAATAAAAAGTCCTCTTTGGCTCACTTAACTATCATGCACAATTAAAATTAAATACCTCAAACTAACTTGGGGTTTCCCATTTTATCTTTACAAGCCATCATTTTTCTATGTGTCATGTCTCTTTAATCTAGAGGCAGTCTTTGTCCCTCTGGGACAAATACCACTTCTCCTTTCCCTGGTTCTCTTCCCCTTCTCCCTCTTCCTCTATCCCCTGTCTTTGTTCCTTATCTGCCCTGTGTTCCTCTGGGACAAATAAATCTCCTTTGTGTTGAGAAATTGGTCTGAGAACTTGGTCTTCGAGGGCCTGAGCAGATACCTTTCCTTTTACTGACCACATTGCCTTCTATAGCTATGTTCTGACATCCAACAAGGGTGAACATGTCTTATCATTGAATGTAAATGTTTGTCAATAGAGAACATAGAACCAAGTCCATGAAAAATCTAGAGAACGAAATGCACCTTATATAAAGGCCCTCTGCCTTTTTTCCTGGAGCCTCTCAGTTCCCCAAGGCATTGTTCACCACCAAGTGCCCATTCTTTTGACCATGTTCTGACACCCTATGTTCTGGTTTAAACCAGAATGGTGCCCATAGGCTCATATATTTGAAGGTTTGGTCACCAATTCTGGAACCCTTTGGGAAGAACTGAAAAAGGTGTGGCCTTGTGAAAGGAGGTGTATCACTGGTGCAGACTTTGAGATTTCAAAAGGTTCACACCATTGTCAATGTGTTTTTGCCTTTCATGTGTGTTAATATGTGATCTCTAATATGTTTCTACCATCATGGACTCTAACCCTCTAATACCATAACCCAAATCATATGCATTCTCCTATAAGTTGCCTGGCTCAAAGTATTTTATCATAGCAAAAGTAACTAGTTCAACACTATATGGGTTGATTCAGTTTATGTATTACAGGAACACAACAGTCATCAATGTTACCACAAAATGCCCTCTCTGAGAAATGATATTTATGTATCTAGGCGATATGTAGCTTAATTAAGACAATCCTTAGAATTAACCATTAGAATCATTAGGTGTTTTGAATATTTTGGTAATAAGATTTCCTGCCAAGAATTTTCCAACAAATTAAGTATTAAGCTATAAAGAGAAAGATAAATTAGGTATTTTCACTTCCATTTTGCTTTTATAAGACAAAAGAAAAAGAAGACAACAATATGGCCAAAGAGTGTTCAGGCCTAGCTAAGAATGTCAACCTTCCAAACACATAGGACATTTCAGTTCCTACCTTGCTCCTGACATGAAAGCTCTCAGTCACTACACTAGTGGGGAAGGGTTACTGGAGCTTCACCATTCCCTCCAGGAAAAAATATTTATTTTCAAGTAACTTCTCTATTCTGCAAACTCTTTCTTACTTGCATGATTTTACTTCTAAATTATATAAATTGGCTTTCTATTCAGTTTTCAACATATCACTCTAACATTTGAATATTTACCAGGAACAAAATAAACATTCTTATTTTAAGCCAATCCTACACTGATAATATAATTATAAGAAAAAATAGGCCATCAAAAAGCTTCATCAAAAGACTTAAGAAGAAGAAAGCTCCTTATTTATGTTTGAGTTTTGATATGTAAATTAGCCTGTGCTTATCATCCACAAGCATATTGTTTACATGTCAATTAAGTCTACAATGCCTATGAATCCCTTAATTATATCACTATTAGAAGCTAGAAAATTGCAACTAGTCATGCTTCAGATAATCTTTCACAGGTGTCAAAGTAAATTACAGGTGAAGAAAAACAGCTTGTGAAGTAGCACAAGGATACATAAAATCTAGGTAACATATACAGTCATTTATTTACCTCACATTTTGAGGTTACGGATTTCATAGAAAATATTTCTTTCTATTATTTCCATTGGCAAGTTTATCCTCAAGTCAGAAAGCTGGGGTAAGGCACACCCCTGTGGTCCTCTGTTGAGCTGAATTCAGGAAGAAAAGAATAAAGCATAGATGGAGGTCATGTCATTTTATATTATGTTGTGAGACTTCCCATTGACTGAAAGAAGAAGCTCTGTGTGTATGCCCCACACTGGAGATTTATATTCTTAAAACCGGGGTTCCTTAAGAGAGCTCCAGTTCCCCTTTAAAGCTGAGATTAGTCTTTGCACCTAGAAAGATTTCACAGCTCATGTCCAAATTTCCTTTTAATTTCACTTAAAAAAATAAAACATTTTCACAGTTTGATAGTTTTAGTTCCTAAAAGGGAAAAATGTCGAATTTATTTTGTTGCTTTTTGATATGAATTCCAATTTACCAAGTGAGTGTAAGTAACAACAGCCGGAATTCATTCCTACAGAAACACACCACGAAACTCTCAGCACAAGGAAGCCCTGAGGAGGAGTATGTTACATTAGTGCACACTCAGGCCAGGTCTAAAACCCCTAGAGTCTTTGGAGGTCAAGAGAATCAGCTCTTTCTTCAGACTATGTTTTGTCTGAAATTGGAGGAAATTCCTTTTCTTTACCACAAGGACACCTGCTTTAAGCCTCACATCTGAACATATCACAAGCTCATTAGTTATATTTAGATTGAAGCATTTCCTTTGGATAATAAAACCTCTAAGTTATTGTCATGACTTGAACACTACAACCCTCAAACCTTAGTATCATACTGCTTTTTTCTTAACATTAAGGTCCAAAATACTCATTTTAGAAAGGTGCAAACATTCAAACCGCAGCACCCAGCTGTCCTGGAGCATCCATGCTAAGAAGGTCATGTGGATCATCAGAGTTGAAAGAAGATATTCAAAGAGCCCCAATTGCTTTAATTCTCACATACTAGAATCTTTTGAGATCAGATTCTCACAGTGGAAGCAAATATAGCTGCCTTCATCTAAGCGCAATCTCTTTTCATTAAAAAGGTTAGTATTTTGAGAATTTCAGGAAGTATATTTTGTCAAATTCTTTCCCATTTCCAAAACTGACCAGATCCTACATCCCATCCTACCACCCATCAAACAATGCTCTTTTTCTCACTTAACAAAAACATTACAAAGGGAAAAGGACACTAAAATAGTCTGAGTTGTGTTAGACAACCACTGATCAAGGGGCATGTCTTAGTGTGTGGTAGACATGACCTGTGTCTAGTGCATTGAAAAGAGCTGATTTTTACCACTGCTCCTGGCTACATTTGTGAAGAGTCTCTTGTCTAGGGGTGAGACTGCACTTTCCATTATTTGTGCTGGGATTACTTTCTTGTGTTGTTCTGTTTGTGGCTGCTGAGCTTGTGAATGTTGTCCCAGTCTCTTTGAGTTCATATTTGCATTTGTTTTGTCTCCTCCTCTTTTAGATAAGGGAAGTGTAGTTATTTGTTCTTCCGAGTTTGCTTGCAGTCTCTTAAGGGACTTGAGGAAGAACTTAACAGTTTTCTCTGAAGTTATGAGCTCCCCAAACTGTGAGATTAAAAACAAAATCAAGCATATAAGTAGTTTCCACACTCAGGAGGCAGAGGCAGGAGGATATCTATAAGTTTGAGGCTACCCTGCTCTACAAAGTGAGTTCCAGGCTAAGGCTACATAGTGATATTCTATCCAAAATGAAACAAAACAAACAAAAAGCAACATAAACATAATTTTGAATGCTGCCAATGTGACTAAGTCCATGTAAAAGAACAAACAGGACACTGACAGAGCTCTAAGATTGAGCACACCCAATAAAGTGTTGTACATTTTACTGACTGAAGGAGGTTGAATTTCCAATTCAGGTTTTGTTTCTCTGGTAATTCAATTTCAAATGGGGTCTCATGTTTGGTTCATAATTTAAACATGTAAGTAGTCTGGATTCTGTGTTTGAGTCTCTATGTATAGATTTGTAAGAAAGTTACATTGTATACCTAATTATAAATTTTAGTGTAAAGAAATGCACAATATCCATTCCAAAATTGATAATAAATTTTTGAAGTAAAACTTGCCTCTAATTCTTCAGTTATATGCATATTTTCATCATGACAGTAGAAAATATTATGAAAGAATTAGCTTTTTATTTAAAAATATTGACTTATTTGCTTCTTTGCCTTTTATCTAAGATCTAGTATAAAAAAATCAAGTTAAAATTATTACTATTCTGCACTAGATAGATACATTTTGTTTTCTACTAAAGGTTTCCCAGCCCAAATACTCCACCAATGTTCTTCTTCATTATTTTTTAAAGCTATTTCTGAGGGCTATTATTATAGAGTAAGTTGGTAAAGTTTTGATTTAATGTGTTTTTGTAACTATGAAAATTTTTTTTTTCAAAATAAAAGTGTTGTTTCTGTTACTTTTAATTTGTTGCAGAAAAATATTCCTCATGCCTTTCTTATTTCTCAAATTCTATGGGATCATCTACTTTTATAACTATCAACAATCTACCTAATTCTGCTACCAATTTCCTTTTTAAAACATTTATTTCATTATTTAAAGTTACATGTATGTATTGCCTGTATGTAGTATAAGCAGGGAAAAGAAGGTGCCCCCAGAGGCTAGAAGAAGGTGTTAGATTTCCTGTAGTGGAAGAGGCAATCATAACTGCTAAGACATTTCCCCAGCCTTGCCACTAATGTTTTTATGATATCAGAGGGAAAAACAAAGTGTTTAAGGAGTAGGAAACAGAGAGAGAGAGAGAGAGAGAGAGAGAGAGAGAGAGAGAGAGAGAG
>LOJH01068915.1:0-10040 GCA_001685095.1 Ellobius talpinus
CATACATACATACATACATACATACATACATACATACATACATGCATACATATAGGCAAAACACCTATACATTAAATACCTATACATAAAATCAAATGTCTTTAAAGTTTTAAATGTTATTGATTGACAATCAATCTAACAGAATTTTATCCTGTGTCAAATGCATCAGAGAGGGCTCATTTGCTTTTTCCACATTAGCATGGGGGTCCCAGGTACAGGGAGCTGACTGTGAGTACATCAGCTGAGGCATTTGCTGGCCTGGGCTTGCTGCTACAGTGTGGTGAGGCAGAAGGTACAGAGATGAAGCCAGAGTTACAGGGAAAATGAGTGATATGTCTGCAGAAGTGGTGTGGCACAGCCATGCATCGTAACATCTCCCGCATAGCCATGCATCGCAACACCTCCCGCACAGCCATGCATCACAACACCTCCCGCACAGCCATGCATCGTAACATCTCCCGCACAGGCATGCATCACAACACCTCCCACACAGCCATGCATCACAACACCTCCTGCACAGCCATGCATCACAACACCTCCTGCACAGCCATGCATCACAACACCTCCTGCACAGCCATGCATCACAACACTTCCTGCAGTTGGATTGGCCTCAGTGATTTGCCCAAAAGCTCCGGCTCCGCAATGGCTAGTTCGTAAGGGGTGTCTCAGCTCCCTGTGAGCTCTGGGGTGGGCCTTCTTGGGATCAGCTGCAGTGCTGAGATATTGAAGCAGTATGGAAAAGGCATGTGAGGACCTTCGAGCCTGGAGGCTACTGAAAACTGAAAGCCAACAGCCATTGCTTGGTGCATGCGTGATCCACTTTTCAAGATATCAAATTCCAGCTTGAGGGGCATCTAGGGACTCCAAGTGTGGAGCACCAGGCAACAGCACACAGCATATAGAAGATAATTAATGACTGAATTTTTAAGTGTTTAATTTTGTTTGTTTTATTTTACGCAGAGTCCCTGAGGGTATGCGTATACATCCGTGCATGCATGTTTGCCCAGGCACATACATGTGGGAACCAGAGCAGGACATCAGGTATCTTCCCTATTGTTCTTGAGCCCCCGTCTCCCACTGAACTGGTAGCTTGCTGTTTTGGCTAGGCTAATTGGCCAGAAAGTGCTCAGGATTGACCTTGTTCCACCCCTTAATGCTGGCACTACAGGCCTACATAACCAGGCCTGACTTTTACAGAGGTGGGGATTCCAACTCAGGTCCTCATGCTTGTAGAATAAGTACTCTTACCTGCTGAGACATGGCAGCCCAATGTTTTGTTGCTTTAGACCGCTAAGCTCTGGAGTGCTTACCAGACCAGTGAAAAAGGCCTCGGTGGGAGGGAGGGGCAGTGGGAAACAGGAGGTGGTGCGGTGGGAGAGGGGCTGTGTCTCCAATGGGGTGACCAGTGAATCAAGAGGCAGGAGCTGAGAAGCCAGGCACCCAGAGTCTAGGACATGGTACTTGTGGGAAGGAGCTTATGGGGCATGCCCTGGGCATGAGGACCAGCCAGGGAGGGGGGATGAGGACACTCTGAGAGGACAAAAGAGAAGCCATCCCAGAGCACTGACCACGCAAATGGGGCAGGCATTCTAAACACAATGATGAGTCTGCCAAAAGTCTCAAACAGAAAATGCCATGGCCTGACAGCTTGTCCTCTCAGTGGCCTTTTAAAGGGGGGTCCTGTCATGGGGACCAGCAAGGAGGTAGGGGCAGGGAGTCCCACACAGGTGCAGTGGAGGGGGCCCCAAGGTCCCTTTCCTCCTCAGTCACAAGATTCCCCCGAACTGACTGCTCAGGAATTCGACTATCTTGGGGAGAGCAGAAGCACTGTTGGTGTGGGAATGACCCCGCATGGTTTTCAGGGGACATCTCACTCCAAAGAGCTGAGCCCACCACACCTTCCATGGGGGCCTGTGGCAGACACTTCCCTAGGAGGAAAAACAGAAGCGATCTCCCACCAAGGGCACAAGGTCATGATGCCCTAGCTTTGAATCAAAGCATTAATTAGGGGCACTCTTGAAGAGAGGTGCAGATTGCGTGGTAACACTGTCCTCTGCACAGGCCTGAGCACCGAGCACCATGGACGCTGACTTCTGCTGCCTAGTTCCTTGAGGAGGTGGCTGTATCTTTAATCTCAGAGTTTGTCTTCTTTCAGGAAGTGCCTGGCAGGGCTCCCACTCCTCTCCAACCTCAGGAAGAAATGTACCTTTCCTGAGCCCCTGTCTGGAGGCAGAGGTTGCACAACGTGGAGCTTACTGCAGGCAGGACGTGCATTTTGTCTGCCCTCTTCCTTCTGCAGCCAACACCATCCACCACACACAAAAGCCAAAACCAGAGCCTGCTGATTCTCAAGGAGAAGTTTAAAGGCCCTGCTGCGGAGATGAGAGAGTCCAGCTCTCAGGGGAGGTGGCATTTCAGACCTGATTAGGTGTGGTTTGGCAATGGCAAAGCTGGGTGTTGGCCTGCTTCATGAGCTAGGGGAACAAGAACATAGTTTTCCTTCCACACAAGAGAGAGTTAAAGAGATGGTGATGTTTGCTCTGAGGTTCAGAACTAGTGTGGTCCAACCCAAAGAAGAGAATTAAAGGGGATCCTGTGACCAGCTCCACCCCCCGGCTTGTCCCATTTGGGGCATGGGCTACCTTATTCCCAAACTAGTCAAAGTCCTCCCAGCAATGCTCATCTCTGTTTGTGTATGTGGTGGGGGCGTGTCTGTGTACAGTGTATGTGCTTGTGAGTGTAGGTTTTGTGCAAGTGGGCATTTGAACATTTGTGCGTGTGTATGCATGCATGTAGAGATCAGAGGCTGATAAGGTATTACTGGCCATTCTCCACTTAGAATTGTAATTCATTTTTCAGTTGTTATTGTATGTATGCATGTGCACACCTGCTCCACAGCACATGTGTAGAGGTCAAAGGACAACCTTTAGGGAGTCGGTTTTCTCTCTCCTCCTTGATGTGGCTTCCAGGGATGGGACTCAGCTCCTCAGGCCTGGCCAGCAGGCACTTTACCCACCAAGCCACCTCACCAGCCCCACCATATAAACTTTTGAGACACTATCTCTCACGTAACCTGAAGGTCACTGAATTAGCTAGGGTTGGCTGGCCAATGGACTTCGGGAATCTGCCTGTCTCTGTCCTGGTTGTACCTCAGTGTTACAGCCATGCTTCACCATGCTACCTTTGGATATGGATTTGGGGGATGCAAGCCCAGGTCCTCCTGCTCGTATGGTAGGCTCTTTAGATACTGAGCCATCTCCCCTGTCTCCCACCGCTACCCTGCTTCAGTCCTTCCCTAGCAGAAACTGTGACGTGTGAAAAAAAAAGCATTTCACCCAACACCATCCACCTGCAAATTATGGGATGCAGAAGACACCTTCCCAAGGTGGAAACTCTGGCCACATGTGTCAACGCCATGGATGGTACCAAGATTAAAGGCAGAGCCTTTCCAGAGATCTGCCTCAGGAGCAGACAACAATCGTGAGTCAGCTGATTGCTTTCAACACGCTCTTTAGGAACAGTTAAAGCCAGGAGCTCTCCAGACTCCGTTAAACAATAATGAGAGGCAGCACAAGAGCTTGCGACCAAAACGCTCAAGGATGCTGTTGTCTGAAAGAGAGCCCTTTAAGCAGCAGCATCCCTTTCTGTCATCTCTCTCTCTCTCTCTCTCTCTCTCTCTCCTCTCTCCTCTCTCCTCTCTCCTCTCTCTCCTACACACACACACACACACTTTACCAATTGCTCAGCTTACATATTTTCACGTGGAAAACTGATCTTTGAGGAACTGGGTAGCTAGGTCAGTAAAGAGCTGGCCACACAGACATGAGGACTTACTTAATTTGGTCTTCAGAATCCATGTGAAAAGTTGGGTGTGGTGGAGCAGACTTATAATCCTAGTACTGGGGGAGAAACATGGAAACAGGTAGATTCCTGGACTCACAGACCAGACAACCTCGGCAAACTGGTGAGTTCCAGGTCCCAGTGAAAGACCCTGTCTCAGCACAAAATAAGGCAGAGGGTTCCTGAGGAGCAATGCCTGTGCCCTCTACAAGTAGACACATGTATGTGCACCTCCACACACACACACATGCACAAGTACACAAGTTTTATGATTACCATGAATGTTTTCTCGACTCACTAAAGGGTATAGTTTTACATTTCAGTAAAGTTTTGGAAGAATTTTTTGAAAAAGAAATGGAGCCCAGAGTCAAGATCTTTGAGATGATAGGAAGTCTAAAGAGATAGAAAGGAGGGAAAGAGTGGGAGGGGGAACAGGGAAAGAAGGAAAGAAAGAAGAAAGGAAGGAGGGGCCATAGACACTGAACTCCAGCCAGGTTCTTCTATCACACGAGTGTTCTATAGTCCCTGGGGAGCAGGTTTGCTTTCTGCTAGGTAAGGTCTCACGGAGATACAGCTGTCTCCAGCCTGCATGAGGGACTTCACCAGAACTCCAGCACAGCATGCTAGAGGCCCCTTGACCTCAGACTTTCAGCCTTCGGAACCAGGAGACACACTGTTCAATTGCTAATCAGCCCCTAGGCTGTGACGCTTTGCTCTAACAGCCTGAAGGGACAGGGATGACCCCAGGGGCCCATTACCAAGATGACAGTCTCCAGAAGAGAAGTCACAGGAGACAACATGACTCAAGAAGGTGAAAGTTCTCTAGGTGTCCTGAGTGAGTGGCAGCACACCAGCTTAATGACACCGTTGGGACTCTAAGGTGGGCCTGGAAGGATGCTCAGTGCAAGCCTGTGGGCCTGACAGAATCTCCAGAACCCACGTAAAAAGCCAGGCATGGCAACGCCCATTTTAATCCCAGATCTGGGAGACAGAGGCAGGAAGATCTCTGGAGCTCACTGACCAGCCTGTCTAATTGAACCAGTGAGCTCCAGGTTCAGTGAGAATCCCTGTCTCAAAAAATTACAGTGAAAGTGATTGATTATAATGTCAATCTTTCCCTTCCACAAGTTGGAACACATGCACACATCCACATGAGCACATCCACACATATACCATTCATGTACACACATACATACACATGCAGCTCTAAGATGCTGTTATTCAAAGAAAGCAGGGAGACAAGACCATGGCAAAACATATAGAACATTGCAAGTTGCAAAATAATACAGAATCATATCAATTTATGATGATAATTTGTTTTTTATCTGTATGTATCTACAGGTGATACATTCTTATGATCTAGACACAAAAACATATAAGGGTATACAGACCATGGCAGAATTTCCCCTGTTGCTATGGAGACCACCTGCATCCACAGACAATGAACATCTGGATTGACTCCTTTGGCAGTGTGATAGCCCATTATAGAAGATACCAAGCACAGACAGACAGCTTCCTACTAGTGTACATTAACATCCCCCAAACTGTGCTTTCTGCCTGGTTGACCTCATCTCGCCCAAGTCTCTGCGTAGTAAGCAGAGATGGGATTGCAATGGTTTTGATAGAAATTGCCCAGGTGCCCTTCTCATACCTTAGAATGTTTTTTGCTTTGGATTATTTACAGCATGGGGACTCAAACTCAAGAGATCTTTGCAAGCTGGGCAGGTGCTCTGCCACTGGGTCGTACCCCCATTTTAAACTCCCTTGCAGTTTAATTTTTCCGGATGTTTGCTGAACTTTTGATTGAGCTGTGTTCAATCAAAAATGGGGCATGGAGTGCACCCATTGTGTAGCCTTTGTGCTTTTTTCTAGAATTTCCTAACCACCTGACTTGGACCCCAGTGGAGTCATCCCCCGTCCCCAGCATACTCTAAGACTGGTTGTGCCTGTGAGGACCCCAAGCAGCAGTGGATGGGCTTGGGGACTCCAGACTCTCCCAGTGTTGGCCCCATCAGCTCTACCTCACATTAATCGTGACCCTGAGAACTACACCACTCTGTAAACATCGTGTGGGCTACAGGACACGGGTCCTTCTCTGAACAATCCCTATTCCCCCAGGGCCATTTTTTGTCTTTTCCTGCTGGTGTGTAATTAAGAGCTCTCTGCATGTTCTGGGAAAGAGACCCTTCTGCCACACTTGCATCTTGCAAATGCCTCCTGCTCCAAGGCTGCCCTTTCACGCTCCTAATGCCACCTGAGCAACAGGAATGCCTGCCTCAGCGGAGCCCTCCTGATGGAACTTTCCCTGTACACATCTTCTACATCCTGGTGAAGAAATGCTTGTGTCCTCCAAAGCAAGGGACGACCTGTCTCTCTTGAGTTTTATTAGTTTTGTCTTTTGCAGTTAGAGCCACTATTCTTTGGCACTTTGTTCTGAATTTAAAGGAAGGTAGAGGCATCAAAATGCATTATTTCCACCTTTGGATATTTATTTAAATAATGCCACTAATAAGATAAAAATAATTTTTCTCTGTGGTACAACAACCTGTGTGCATGCGTGTGTGTATGTGTGCGCACACGTGCACATGCATGAGTGTACCTGTGCATGTGTACATGTGTGTTCCTGTGTGTGTGCATGAGTGTATACATGGGTGTGCATCTGTGTGTGTGCGTGTATGTGTTCATGAGTATATGCATGGGAGCATGCCTACATATGTGTGTGTTGCATAGGTGTGTGTACTCAGGTATATTTGCCCATACAAGAATGGGTGAGCTTGCCTATGTGTGCACATGTGGAGTACAAAGATCAATATCTATGAATCTTCCTCCACCATTCTCCATTCTGTTTTTGAGACAGGGTCTGTTCCCTGGATCTCCCTGTCTCTGCCCCCAGACACCAGGCTGAGGTGCAGACACACACCTGGTTTTTTTTTCAAATTTGTTTAATTGCTTATCACATGTGTGTGTTTGTATCTGTGCACATGAGTGCAGATGCCTTCAGAGGCTAAAGGCATCTTCAGATGCCCCTGGAGAGGGAGTTACAGATAGTGCTAGGCATGAAATTGGGAATTTCCATAAGAGCGGTATACATCCATTCTTAACCACTGCACTGGCCCTCCAGGCCACACCCGGTTTGTTGTTGTTGTTGTTGTTGGTGGTGGTGGCAGAGATCTGAATTCAGGTCCTCATGCTTGCATAGCAAACATCTTACCAATTCAGCCATCCTCCAGTCGCAGATATCATCTTATAATAAATACCATGGCCTGGGTATGGAATCAATGCTTGTGAAACACTTCAGAGCCAAGTTGCAAGACGGAGGGATCTTCCTGACAGGAGCACACCTGAGCCTCAAGTCTCTTTCCCACACAGACTACCTCAGTGAGGAGAGATTTCTCCACCACGAATTAGCATCATCTTCTCTGGTGTATTCTGCTGGTTGGAACTGCCCGCGTTAACACTGTGGGTGGCTCAGATCCCACTTCCCCTCCCACTAGGTGCCACAGGCAGTCATTACTGTAATTGTGTACCCTTCTTACTGTGAGGCCCCCAGTACCAGATCCAAGAAGCCTAGGCACACCCACTTGGTGTTCCAGGAAGTACCACACAGCACCCATGACACGCTCTAACAGGCCACACACATACCACTGCTTCTCAGGCATCCCCTGGGTCAAGAGGGAATCACCCTGCAGCTGGCCTCAGAGTTGAGCCAGGGGAGTCAGCCAGAAAGGAGACTGATTCGGGCTCACACTGAAGCACTCAAGACCATGTCCTTTGAGCCTTCTCTGATGGGGAAACAGATGGACCTCCACGTGGGCTATTCCAGATGGGTGGCCTCCGCCACAGGGCATTGCTACCAGGGCTAGACACCCACATCAAGCACCTGGGCAGCTGCCATCAAGCAGGGCCAGTAGGGCCCAGTTTTCTACCAGCCTACCAGCTCCATACAGCTCCTCCCCCGGACTCTCCCCAGGTCTTCAAGGCTCAGGCAAACTGAATTTTTCTAAGAAAGGCTCAGCTAACCTCACCAGGGGAAATTACAGCCCTGTCCCCGGGGCATCACCTTTAAAGGGCTTTGCGTTCCTGCCACACCCCCACGGTCCTCTGCAGGATGCTCCCCACTTCCTGTCTTCTTAGCATCACACTGTCTTCCACTCCCACTTCAGCGCTGGCTCCACCAACCTCAGAAAGAAAGCCGGGCAGCAACAAGTGCTGGGGGCCTGGAGCGGGACGTCCTGCCCTGCAAGCTTCTCGATATAAGATGTACAATGGTGGAGAGAGTTTGGAGCACCCTGGAAACTCAACTGAAGGTTGTTGAAGAGCCGCTCATTAGCCAGGGTCCAAGGCCAAGGGACTGTGGAATGTTCAGCTCTGATGCCTTTGGTGTCATTAATGAGGTTGCCTGTGGTCTGTTTTGGAAGCTTGGATCCCAGGGCAGTTGTGTTAGGAAGTGGGAGGACCTTTGAGCTGCAGAGGCCTGGCGAGTGACTGCTGGATCATGGAAGTGGATAGTGCAAGTAATATCAGTCTCAGGAGTGAGGGGTAGAGAGAGAAAGACAGCTGTCTGGAGCACTTGAACCTGGCTCTGGCCTCCTGTCTTAAGATGTGATCTCTTGGGGCTGGGGAGATGGCTCAGCAGTTAAGAGCTAAGAGCACTAGCTGCTCTTCTAGAGGATCCAGGTTCAATACCCAGGACCCACATGACCATTCACAACTATCTTTAACTCCAGTTCCAGGGGATCTGACACCTTCACACCAGTGCACATAAAATAAAAATCAAAAAGTTAAATAAATTATTTTTAAAAAAGAAAAAAGAGATGTGATCTCTTGCCGGGCATGGGGACAGAAGTCTTTAATCCCAGCACTCGGGAGGCAGAGGCAGGCAGATCTCTGAATTCGAGGTCTACGTGGTGAGTTCTAGGACAGTCAAGGCTACATAGAGAAACCCTGTCCCACCCCACCCCCCAAATGGGATAATCTTCTTTTAAAATGCTCTCCTGCTGTGATGTCCTGCTGGAAACTGAACCATTGGTGCTACCCCATTTTAGACTTCAAAACTGTGGTTTAAATAAACCTTTTTTCTTTAACCAGTGCCTGTCTCAAGCATTTCATCTCAATAACAAAGAGCTAGCATAGCCTTCAAAGGGCTGGGAAAGCCTCCCTGACTGCACACTGTAAGTGAGGCACAGCCTGACCCTTGGCTGTTCTGAAGGTTACATTTTCAGCTGTTTCTGATGTTTTATTATTATTACACATACTCATTTATTCTGTGTGTGCACTCGTGCACAAGCACAAGTGTGAAGGTGCAAGTGCCAAAGCACACTTGTGAAGGTCAAAGGGCAGTTTGCAGGAATCCCTTCTCTCCGTCTACTGTGTGAGTCCCGGGGATCAAACTGAGGACATCATGGCAGCTAAAGCCTTTACCTGCTGAGCCATCTTCTTCGTCTTCATTTTTGTTTGTTTTGCTTTGCTTTGCTGTTATGATAGGGCCTCGTGTATCCCAGGCTGAAACTCATTCTGTAGCTGAGGATGATGGCCTTAAACTTCTGACCTTCCTGCCTCTACCTCCCCTGATAGGGAGCTGATAGGCAAGTAGTAACACCCCAAGTGTTTAAAGGTCATTTTCTTAACCAAAGATACCAATCCTGGGTTTCCTAACCAGAGACATAGTAAATTTAAATTTCAAACCCCAACGAAGCCAGGTATAATAGCACACAGCATTAGGCAGTCCCAGCACTCAGGAGGGAAAGGAAGATGGATCTCAGTGAGTTCGAAGCCAGCCAGGGATACACATTACGATCCTGTCTTTTTAAAAGAAAAAAAAAAGCTCTTTTCTCAATCTTATTCAAATGCAGTAGTGCCTGTATTGTGACTGTGCTGTGGGGGCCAGGCAAGGATTTTTTTTTTTTTTACCAACAATAAGGGGCTAGTACTAAATACTCTCAATTTCATTTCATAAGACAGAGAAGAAAGAACACAGGCAGAACTCTCCCTGCAAGGCAATACCTTCAGGCACCATGTACGTAAGTCACCAGCCATACTGGTGGGCGAGGGATAGGGGCACTGGTAGCCCTCCACTGATTAAGAAGGCAGATAGAGAGGCATAGGAACAAACATGCAGGAGCCACAATAGAAAGTGAAGACCCCTGCGTGATGGAGGAGGGTCATCTGTCTGTGTGTTACTTTCATTGGTTAATAAAGAA
>LOJH01068916.1:0-10040 GCA_001685095.1 Ellobius talpinus
GTGTTAGTTAGGTTTTCTAGATATATAGAGATATATTTAAGTTAGATAATCTTCAACACTTCAAAGACCTACAAAATATGGCATATAAAAGGTTTTAAGAACTTTTCTTGACAATGAGACATGGCAGCACCAATTACTTCAAGAGGATGATGGGCATCAAAGAGTCTTCTTATGGAGTTTGCTAGCCATTTGGGCAAGAAACTATTCTTGCCTGGACTGTTTGACAGCATACTATATGAACTGGACATGTAGGATCCACAGAAAAATGACTGATGAACTTGCCTAAAGAACGTGAGACAGTCCTCCAGGGTTCCTGCTTTATGGAAGAGTCTGCAATACATTCTGTAGTGTACAGAAGAAAGTGACTGATAAACTGCCAATATAGGTAGGACAGCCTTTCAAATTTCCTGCTTCATGGAAAAGTCTGCCAGATACTATGGGCCTGTAAGCTGAAGATGGATGCCCCAGCATTACAGAAGAATTTTGGGTGATTGTCTAGGCAGCAAAATATCTCTGTTAATTCTAGAGTTTTGGAAGTTTCTTACAGTGCACTTTTTGTTCACTTAAGTAATAGTATATCCTTCTGGGGTCTTTGATGGAATTGAAGAGTAGATATAATTATAGTTTCCCTTAGTTATGATAAAAGATAAATTAGATATAAAACTTTAGATTTACAAAGATAGGATAGATAATAGAGTATTTCCTTAATTTGCCAAATGTAAACAGACTAAATATTGTAGCTATAATTCTTGCTTGATAACATTTTGTTATATGTAATTTTATTATGTTAAATTAAAACCTTCCTTTTTATTTGGACAGAAAAGGGGAGATGATGTGGGATGTCTTTCTGTATATGTGTTGTTTTTATTGGCTAATGAGTAAAGGGCTGAATATAACCAGGCTGGAAGAGATATTGAGAGAGTAGGCAGAGCCAAAGAGATGCCATGTAGCTACTGAAGGAGATAGGTGCCAATTGTTACCAGTAAGCCACAGCCTTGTGCGGTTACCCAGATGAATAGAAATGGGTTAATTTAAGATGTATGAATTAGTTAATAAGAATCCTGAGCTAATAGGCCAATCAGCGTTGTAATTAATATAGTTTCTGTGTGATTATTTGGGTCTGGGTGGCTGGGAAACAAACAGTCTCCATTTACATGCAACTTTAGGCTTTATAAACTTTCAATATCAATCAAGGATTTCTGATGAAATGCAAGCACATTCATTGAGAGGTGCCATGCATTAAAACACATACCTAATTATAAAAAAGTTTTACACACACACACACACATACACACACACACTTGTTAGGGGATGAACAGTTGAGATAGTCTCAAGTACCCCAGTCTGACCTCAACGTGAGGGCAGCTCTGACTTTCTGATTGTCCCATCTCTCAAGTTCTGGGATTGTAGGAATGTACCACCATTTCTGGATAAAATGTCTTTTTAATGATTTTTATATGGCTTAAATGTTGAAATATATAAATTTGGAGTAGCCAAGTTAAATAAAAATATGTTGTTAATTTTAATTTTACTTTCCTTTTTCTAAGTTAGCTATTTGAACATTAGAATATACAAAATTACTTACATGAGTCTTGTTAAGTTCCCTTTAGACCAGCAGTGCAGTAGATGCTGTGAAGATAATGGGCTAGAGCAAATTGATGGTCTAGGAATCGTTTGCAGTTGTCTAGGTAACTGCATAACTGTATTTTCTGTCATGGAGTAATGGTGGAAATAGAGAGAAATATAAAGATTCTACAAAACTTTAGAAATAGAGACACTATGATTGTCTTATAATATAGATAAGAAGAGAAAGATGTGCTGGGTGTGGTGGTGACACACGTCTTTAATCCCAGCTCTCAGGAGGCAGAGGCAGAGAGGCAGTTGGATCTCTGATTTATAGGTCACATATATCAAGTACAAGTGATACATAGTGAGACCCTGTCTCAGAACCCTCTCATCCCCTGAAAACCAAACCAGCAACCAAGCAAACAACGCCAAGCCAAACCAAAGAATAATAAAAATTCTTAGATTTTTAGATTTGACTATCTTATTGTTGCCACCTCCTAAAAGGCAAGAATAAGGATCATTCATCCAGCATATGAGTTTGGGCATTTTGGAACCTGTAGCATGTGTGAGTGGTTATCAAGGGGAGTCTGAGACCTAGAAGAGAGTTTAACTGAAGATATTAATTAGTAGTTGTAAATACATTATGATGTTTTTACTCTTAACATTCTATACCCTAAACAATAAAACTTCACTAATAGAAATTACAGAACATACTAAATGGAATGATATCATACCCTTGTTATTTGGGAGACATAAATATCACCTCAAGAGTACCCCAAATTAGCCTGTAGATTCAAGGCAATACTATAAAAAATGCCAATTTCTGCAGAAACCGACAAGCTGCTCTTAAACTTCATGTGGTATTGCAAGGGTTCAAAATAGCCCAAACAATTCTGAAAACAAAAAATAAAAACAAGTTGGTGGACTCACACAGTTGAGTTAAAATACCTCCTACAAAGCAGTGCACTCCTGGCATAAGGGTAGACAGCCATTTAGAGTCCAGAAGTGAACAATGACATGCATGCTCAATTTATTTTTGACAAGGCTACAAAGACAATTCAATGGGGGAAAGAGGAGACAATCTAGCAAATAGATCTGGATCAACAGGATATTAAAATGGAAAAGAATGAGTTTGCATCTCTCTCTTAGCACCACATATAGAAGTAAACTCAAAATGGACCAAAGACTAATATGAGCTAAAACTATGAAACATTTAGAAGAAAGCACAGGTCTGAATCATGATGACTCTTTTTGTTAATAGTTTCTTAATTATTGCACCTAAGGCACAAATGGCAAGTGAAAACAATTATTAAGTAAGAGTTTGTCAATATTTAAAAGATATATCTTAGATGATGAACAAAACAAAAACCCAACCAAAACAAAAACCTAACCAAATAGAAAGGCCCTACCTACCAAGGACATGAAAAGAAACAAGTAAATAGGGGTAAACCAGAAGCCCACGGGTTTGGTGAGGAGTTATATCCTAGATGTACAAGGAACTTTTAACTCAACCCGTGAAAAGACAAATAACACAACTTACAAATGGCAAAAGACTTGAACACAAATTCCCCCCAAAATACATATGCTAATATGTGAACGAGAAGGACCACTCACTAGGAAAAATCATCTCAAACCCATGATGAAATAAGATTTTATATCTACTAGGATTGTCATAATACAGAAGATGAACAATGATGCCTGTTGGTAAGGATCTATGAAAATTGAAATCCTCACAAATTGCTGTTAGGAGCTTAAAAATTTGTGGAGGTTATTTGTTTTGTAGGAGGCACTTGTTTGCTAGTGGGAATAAGCCAGAAGGAAAAGACGTGGATGGCGCAAAAAGGAGAGGTGGCAGAGGGAGCAGAATGCTTTTGAGGTGTGAGAGATGGGATCCAGGGGATCCATGGAGGGATGCCTCACCCATTGTACATTCTGAAAGGCATTGGCTGTTGAGGATCAGAGGTGTGTGGATTTTTTTGTGGGGCAGAGGAGAGGAAGGGAAGTTCCAGTTTGAACAGGTGATGGAAGGAGAAAATGGTAAAGATTAAAATACGCAACGATGTCCAAGGAGATGGAAATGTGAGTTGTAGAGAAACTGTTTAAATATATGTGAAATTGTTCCTTTTGTAAGTCAACAGACATCCAATAGGCCATCTGGAATGTAGACTGTATTAGGCAGGCTTCTATAGAGGAAGAGACCCAAGGGATGTGTGTGCGTGCCCTTTCATGCATACATGCATTTGTGTGTGAATGAGAGAGAAAGAGAGCGAGCGAGCGAGCGAGCGAGAGATTAGAGATCCACATAAACATACTCACATATAATCAGAGAGAGTCCACTAGACTGGGTTCATTACACAGTCACAGTAAGGACTGGGTTACTCCAACATGGGCTTTCTGAACAACGGATGGACAAAAACCCAGTAGCTACTTAGTCCCAGGGGCTGGATGCCCCTGAAGTCTCGACCTAGTACGGAAGGCCTAGAGCTCCTTGGAAAGCCAATTGGATAGCTGGGAAAAGAGCCGGAGTCTGACGTCACAAAGTACAGCCACTACAGTGACAGCCACACTTGCTTAGGAGGAAGCAAAGGCAAGCAGGTGCCCCTGTTCTTCTCCGGGACCTCTTTCTCTCTGGGCTCTTTGGTGGAAAGTGCCACCCATTTTACAGGCAAACCTTCTCCCTTCTGGAAATGCCACCGTAACCAGGCTCAGGAAAGTGTCTCTAGCTGGGTCTAAATTTCCTCACGTTGTCAGTCAAGACCAACATCGTGCAGGCTTTATCAAGCTGTTCCACAGTCCTCATTCCACAGCCTCTCAGCATGACTTCCGTTTGCTTCACCGTCTGCCATCTGCCTCTCTGTCCACACTCTATTCCCGCCACTCCTGCTCGCTGCGGTGTTCATTCTCCTTGAACTGGAGTTCAGAGAATGTACTCCCTTTTGTCTGGTTAACTCTATTTATCTTTTAAGAAACAGATGCGGACTCTTCTGAGAAGCCTCAGTAAGACCACAGGTAGGGCTAAATGCAGTCCGTAAGACAGGCGGTTCTTAGAGTCCTGTCAAAGGGACACACTGCACACAGAATCATGGAGAGATGCACTGTTATGTATGCAAGAAGCCAAGGGCTTGAGAGACCACAGGATCTTGGATTGCTGCGGCTTTCAGTGTCTGCAGAATAGAGAGAATATACACTATCTTAATTCCCCTTTCAGGCCCCCCAAATAAGTGTGTACAGTATCTGTAGTCCTTAATGAATGGTAGGTTAAAAATAATGCTTACACAAAAATTTGCCTGTCTCTCACTGCAAGAACACCAATTCTACCTACAACATTGCATGTTCCGCATATAATGTTTAAGACAAATAATGAAAACCTATTTAACCAAAGGCCTTTGACCTTTGATTTCCTGCTTTGGCTCCATGAGTGGCAAACGGAGGGCACATGTAGTGTGGAAGGAAATGCTTGAGATCTGCCCTGTACCTTCTTCGGATAGCCAGTTCTCCATCTTCCTGGGCACTGCGGATCAGTGCCAGTGAGGGGAAACAAGGCCTCGTAACAGGTTAAAATCAGCTAACAGAGCTTAGGATGAGGCTTGCCAAGCTGGCAGACAAACTCCCAGTTGTCTACTGAACAGTTAGGACTTGTGGAAGCGTTGTGTGTTTGGTGGAAGCCCCTGTGCTGAGAAAAGGCGCCTCAGTATTAAGCTTGCCCCACGAGCAGCACAAAGAGATGATAGTCTCTACGTCTAACAGACACCTCTGTTTGGAAAGGGGCTCGCTTCTCATTGCGCGGTCACTGTGTTTATTCAGTAGCTCCTCTCCTCAAACACGGCATAGAAATTGAATGTTTGCCAGGAATGTTTTCTTATTGTTTAGTGTAATTACATTAGAGCTACTTTAATTTCCAGATTTGCTTGCCAAAAGTTTCATGTTTTTGGTTAAATTTCCTTTTTGGTTGTAGAACTTGGCATTTCTAATTGAGAATGAGACTCTTTTTTTTTGCAAGGCTAAATTGTTCTGTGATGGAATTAATCACTTTGAAAATTTGTCTTTAAAAAATCTAGGGAGGTTAATTAACTGAGAGAAATGGTCTTGTACTTTTTTGGGTGTTGGGGATTGAATCCAGCACCTTAGAGCTGCTAAGTATGCTTGCTGAGTGAATTTTTTTTCATTAGCCCCTTTCTTAAAATGAAAACTGACGGCCTTCTTTTATGCAAAGGATTTGAGATGGCGTCTCACAACTCATTTTCACTGGTGTATTTTCAACAACCACTTACAGGTGCATAAAGGGAAGAGATAGGGGAGAACAGAAGTGAAGAAGTAGGGCCAAGTCGAACAAAAACTAAAGTAAGACCAAGAGAAGGAGAATAGACAACTTCCCAAACATGGAGGTTGTCATAGTAACTACGGTGAAGACAAGTAAACACTCTGGTCGTTAGGGGAAAAGTGAACATGGACACCTCATTCTGTTACCAGTCTCCTTGGCAGGTCGGTAATGAAGAGCAAAGACTTCCGTTCTCTGTGACCTCACCCCTCACTGGGGTTCAGGTGGGCCAGGTGACTGCCATCTTGAGTGTGGCTGTCCTTAGCATGTTTCAGAAGGCTATTGAGATTTCAACGTCAAATACTCATAATTTAACTAATAGAATCACCGTCTTCCCTAATAAATAACTTCCTATTTCCTGTGTGTGTGGCTGAGTTTCACTTCTGTGTTCATCTCCCCTGTGCCTTCACCTTCTAAATGCTGTGGGTGCTGCGTAAGTGGGACCTTTGTTCTCCGCCGCTGCCCTCCTATGTATGTTGCTATAGGTCCGTTCAGAGCTTCTCTCTGCCTTGCGCCATATGCTCAGCTACTTACCTAATTAATAGGTTAGTTTTCTAAAGTCACCCACCGCCTGGCCACCAGCCTTAAATACTCCCGCCGCGGTTCCCATCAGGCACCACTCTGAGCATTTCCTTTCCCTGCTTCATAAACCCTAACTTCTTAGCAAGAGATTTAAAGCTTGCTAAGGTCTGGCCTCCTGCTGCTTTCTGGGGAACCCACAGCTCCCATCCACACAGCATTGGTAAGGATCCCCGAAAGATTCTTGGGGGTCTCCCTTTTCCCGCGTGTCATTTCTCACAGGATTTCTTCCCCACCTAGAATTCTTTGCTCTTCCCATTCCTCCTGTTTCAGTAATTCGGCCGCGCTTTTAGCCAGTGTTTGCTGTCTGCCTGAGACATACAGTAGCCATAGTTGACCCAAGGATGAGAGAGAGAAAGAGAAAGAGAAACAAAACAAAACAAAAGAAACCCAAAACCAAACCAAACAAAACAAAAAACAAAAACCTGTTCAAAGAGCTCACGATGTATTTGGAGGAATTGGTCAGGTGAAATATTGTTTTCTCACCTATTTTACCAGCTAAAATTATGTTTTTCCCTTTTTAAAAAAGTTCCCACTTTTACTTTTCAGCTAGCACTGTGGATGTCCTAGATAAGAACTTCATGGTTTGAGTAAGTGTTCCCTTGCAAACTCAGGTATTGGAGACTTTCTGCTGAGAGGTAGTGGAACCTTTACCGTATGGGGCCACGGAAGGGACAGGCCCCTTGGGGACACGTCCTGGAAGGGGGTATTGTGAGTCCACCCTTTTCTGTCTTTCTCCTGGCCTCCTGGATGGCACAAGGTGAGACCTTCCCCTGCTAGGTGTTCCCTCCCTCATCACAGAACCTGAAGCAACAGGCCCACCTGACCATGGCTTGAAACCCCCAACCCTTCTTCCTTATACGTGGTTCCTGTATTTTCTAGCAAGTGGTGGCAAGCCAGCACACTGCGACACACACCATCTTGCCAGTGCTTTTAACAGTTTCTCTATTTCTCTAATCCCCAGACTTTTAAGTGATGTGTATAACTGTACAGGGAATATAACCTTTAACTCATCCAGAATTCCACTCATCACATGGGACAGAGAGCTTGGAGTGACTGGGTAAGGATGGGAGACAGATCTTGTGGTCAGGCCTCCCTAAGGAGCAGAGGAACCGAAGAGGAATCTGTTAGCAGCTTTGGAACGAACTTGTACCCACCGGGAAGGTGACTGCTTTAATACATTTTTGGTTAGTTCATTGTAGAAATGGATGGCTACTGGTTATCAATACTCCTTTTTTGGTCTCACCATAATCATCCCCTTTTCTCATTGAAATCTTGAATATTGATATGGTTGTCCATGCTTCAAATCGTGAATATTTGGAATATAGTAGGTCATATTTGTGGTTCATCCTGGTCATACATTTTCTACTAATAGATAGGCAAGTAACATGCCTTGGAGAGATGCAGGGCACATGGAGTAGCTTTCATATACTATGTACATTAACTCTATACTAAGGTTAGATGCACCAAGACTGCTTTTTATATGTTTACAGTATTGCTAACTTAGGTTTTTCTGTCCCGTTACAACAGCTTTGCAAGTGTCTCTTTGCAAGTGTGTACATGTGTGTGTATGTGTGTGGGTATGGAAGCCAGAGAACAACCTTTGGAACCTTTCATCTCATGCTGTGCATTTTTCTATTTTTTTTAAAAGACAGGATTTTTTTTCACTGGTAGGAACTTGCCAAGATGACTGAGCTGACCAGCAAGCTCCAAAGATCTGCGAATCTCTGTCTCCCCAGTGCAGGGGTTACAAGTGCGTGGCATTATATCTGGCAAATTTTTCATGGGTTCTGAGCATTGAATTCTGATCCTAAATTCTTTCAAGGCAAACACTTTACCAATTGATTACTCCCCATCCTTAGATCTATTTTTATTCAAATCTAATTCTGCCTGGGAATAATGATTGTATCATAGTTAGTG
This sequence comes from Ellobius talpinus, assembly GCA_001685095.1. NCBI lineage: Eukaryota > Metazoa > Chordata > Mammalia > Rodentia > Cricetidae > Ellobius > Ellobius talpinus. The sequence continues at coordinate 8,384 of LOJH01068916.1, forward strand.
TCTACTCCTAGGGTCACCAGGACACTCAGGATCTACATGTTTGCACACCAGAGTATTTGCCACATGTGAGTTTGACTTCTGCATGTAGTTCTTTTAGTCACATGTCACATATTTGATTAATGTGTTTGTATTTGTCAAAACCTGTCATATTTATCTATCAAAGATACCACACTTTTAGAATGCACATTGTCTTATATTCAGTTAAAAAAGAAAACCACTGTTGGTTAAACCAAGACATAATGCTTCCTTAACATTTGAATTTTTAGTTTTAAATCTATTGGAAAAGATCTCAGATTTTATAGATTATGTGAACTATAAGATAAAAATGAAATAAATTATTTCCAGGATTTTCTCACATTGAGTAACTTTTATGCATTACCCTTCAGCTCAAATGTAATATTTGTTTTGTCTCCCAGTTTTGCCAGACTAAAAAGAATTTCACTGGTAAAGCACATGTAATAGGAGGATTTACTGCTTAAACAAGGGCTGGGAAGGGGGTCATCTCTTAAGTGATAGGGATTTATTAGGGTTGACTATTTAAATTCTCCCCTGTATCCTGGGTCCCATCCTCCCAGGGAGGGTGTCCTGGCAGCTTCTGGCATGCCAGGAATCCATCTTCTGTGTGCCTCATTCAGGCCAACAGCAGAAACTAAAGCTCCCTGAGAGTACTTGGTATCAGGCCAAGTGGTTTTTCCTGTTTTCACCCTCATCGCTGCAGTGTGCACATTGCGTGAATGAGTGGAAGCTTTTGAGCAAGAAATAACTTCATGCCAGTCTGTTCGGAATGCTAGACCCACCTATTGGATGGCATCTCCTCAGTCATGTGTGACCGAGTTAGAGATGGCACAGTGGACACAGCTCTTCCAGCACAGAGAAAGGACAGCTAGCTCTCTTCTATGTGTTTCTTGGCAACTCGAGCTTGCTGCAGCTAGCAAGAGGTAGCTTCTCTGTAATGGAAAACTTAATTTTTGATTTTCTATCTTGCGTATGAGAAGGAATGGAGGATGCCCTCATACAATTTTGCAAACAACCGTTTTGGAGCAGAGTCCACTCCAACGATCTTTCTTGGGGGTATGGTTTTGAATATCATACAGTTTGGTGTTTTGCAGAAAAGTACTTTGAGGATGTTCTGAAACACAAACCATTTCTTTCCTCTCTGAAGGAAGGTGTGTGAACACCCCTGGCATGTAGCCTGGGCACTGTTTTCTTTGCCCTTCCCATCTGGTGTTACCTCCTCAGTCCTCAGCCCCTGTCACCTGCTGCCTTCCATATAGGACCTTGTCCATATAGAACCTTAGCCGAGTTCAAGTGTCCTAAGATGGTCAGTTTGTGGGCTGCAGTCGTTCAGGGGCAGGTGTTTATGATGGACCAGACAGTGAACCTGTCACTGACAACTATAAAACAGTGCTGGCTTTACTCTGGAATTCTTCCTCTCTAAATTATAAATCGTGTGTGTGTGTGTGTGTGTGTGTGTGTTTCCCTTGCTTGTTTGCTTGTTTTGTTTTCCAAGCACTCATACACATGAAGAATTCTTGACCTGAGAATTTCTGGCTATTCATTTTCTCATTTCCCATTTGCTTAATCACAAATATACTCAAGTCATTGATGTGGGAATCCCCTCTGTGTGTTGCTTGTATTGGTTAATGAATAAAGAAAC